>PVIR01009150.1:0-54202 GCA_004026965.1 Petromus typicus | reverse complement strand
TTACCAGCATTCAAGCTTCCCATCCATGAGCCTCACTAAATTCTTTGAGCAAAGCGTTGCACTTTTTAGCATGTAGGCCCATCGGAGTTCATTTTTTCATTGCTGAGACAAAGTCCCAAACACTCCAAGTTAAAGGGGGGAAGGTTTGTTTAGCGCACAGTCTGCACAGGTTTCAGTCCATAATCAGCTGGCTCCAAGGAAGGGTGGCACGGCAGAGGGCATCGTAGAGGAAAATCAGTCCATGGTAAGCAGGCAGGAGGCAACAACTCAGCAGGCAGCAGCAGCTGGCCTGGCTTCTGACCCTTTCTGTCCATCCAGGCTGCCTGCAGTTTGAGTGGTGCCTCTCACACTCAGGATGGGCTTTCTCATAGTCTACACCCAGAACTATGCTAAACCAATCAGTGAACTAACAATAATCATATCCCCTAATCCCACATCACATGATTTAATCCCAGAGATGCACACTCTGGATCCAGCTTCCTCGTAAAACTCCCATCAATGAGTGTATAAGACACTGAGGGCCCATTGAGACTCAAACCATAACAAAGTCTCCCATATTTGTCCAATTATTTAAAAATGTTTTGTTCTTTCTTATGGGATTGAAATGACTTTTACAGTTTCACTTGCACGCTTTTGTTGCTATTATATGAAAATACAATTTATTTTTTGCATATTGTGTTTATACTGCATGTCCTTCCTACAACTGCTTAGTAGTTCTGGGAGCTTTTATGAGGTTATTTTTTTTCAGGATTTTATGCAGTCAAACATGGACATTGTGGTAAAAGTAGTTTCCATTTTATTTTTCTCATTTCTTTTTCTTTATTATGTTGGTAAAACTTCTAGTAGAGCAGAACTTCCAGGATATAAGTGTCACAGGACCATTAATCCTACCAAATTTATAATCTTGAAAAAAAAGGGTTGAGTCTTTGGTCATTAAATATGATATTATGTGTATAGTTTTATAGATATCTCAAATCTGGCAAAAGAATTTTCTTCTATTTATACTTTCTTTTTTTAAAAATTATCTTTATTTATTTATACTTTCTTAAGAGTCTTTTGTTTTCTTTTTATAATGAATAGGTGCTAGATTTTATCCCGTGATCTTTCTGTATCTTTTATTTCTGTACAATTTGCTCTTTAATAACTCAGATGTATTTTCCAGTTTTGTATTCCATCACAACAAAAAAAAATCTAAGGCAGTTGACTTTAAAAGGAAAATGTTTACGTTTGTGGTGCTGGGAGTCTCAGTCTAAGATTGGATAGCTCCATTGCTTACAGCTTCGGCCAGGGGCAGCCCAACATGGCAGAAATATATGGCAGGACAGACCCTTTTCGTGTTGAGCCAGGATGCATAATGGAGTGGCACCCTTCCTCCCCTCTGAAAGAATTTGTCTTATTTATTTCTTGAATATTTGATAACTTTTACCAAGGAAGGCAGGTGAGCCTGGAATTTTCATTATAGAATTATATTAATGATCAATTCAATTTCTTTAATTAGCATTTCTTCATCTTTTCTCTTGCTTCCTGAATCCATTGAGTCATTTATATCTTTCTCAGAAATTTTAAACTTGATTTAAGTTGTCATATCCTACCATGAAAGTATGAAAGATACTCCTTTTCAGTTCTGAAGGCTCTGTTGTTCTTTTTTAGTTCTGACTTTTCTCCTATGAGTGCTCTCTTTTCTATTTTTAATGAATCTGGATCAAAGTTTATCACCTTTCTGACATCATCCAATAATTTTTGTTTCATTACTCTTTTTATTGTTTTTTTTTTTTTCTTTTGTGTTCTATCAGTTTCTGCTCTCATTCTTACTACTATCTTCTTTCTGCTTAGGGAGTTAATTCGACCCTCATTCTATGGCCTTCTGACATCAAAAGCTTAGATTATTAATCTTGAGTGTTACCTCCTTTGTGTAATATATGCTTAGAACTATACATTTTTAGGCCGGGGATATAGCTCAGTGGTTCCGGCGCCTGTCTTGCAAGCGCAAGGGTCCGGGTTCGATCCCTGGTAACCACATAACAATACTGGGTGTGGAGACTCACCCCAGCAGGAATCAGTACCACATACCACAGTTCCGGGGGTGGTGGCTCACGCATTGTAATCCCAGCACTTGGGAGGCAGAGGCAGGAGGATTGCTGTGATGTGAGTTGGAGGCTGAGCTCAGGGCCAGCCTGAACTACAAAGCGAGACCCTGTCTCAAAAAAAAAAAAAAAAAAAGAACTATACGTTTTTCCTCAAGGACTACTTCAATTGTGCTCCATATTTTTTGATATATTTTGTTTTATTTTGATTCTGTGTATTTGAAATTTTTAATTGTGATTTCTTCCTTATTTTATGTTTAAAAATGTTAATGTTCAAATATATGGATGGAGACTTCCCAGGTTTCTTTTTAAAATTAATTCTCTAGTGCTTGGGAAATACGCATTGAGTGATAATGATCTTTTCAACTTTATTGAGATTTATGTAATAGTCTCAATAAAAGTGTTTTTAAACACCTGAAAATTGTTTATTTTATGGGTATTACGTAGGATGAGAAATATGTCATTTAAGTCAAGCTTTTGACAGTTATCTGTAGTACTGCTGTTTCTGTCCAGTGTATTTTTATCAGTTTCTGAGAAGAATATTAACATTTTCAACTGCAACTATTAATTATCTTTTTCCTTTTGACTATGCTGGATTTTGCCTCTTGTATTTTAGGACTTTGTTATACTTTTTGCATATATAGTTATATCTTCTTGGTGTAGTCAACATTTTATCATCACAGAATATCCTTTGTCTCCAGAATATTTCTTGTCTGTATTAATATAGTCTCTCCAGCTCCTTCCCAATTACCATTTTGTGGATAAACACATTTTCATTATTTGCTTTCAAAATATTTACTTTTAAGTTGTCACTTGCAGCTAGCAGATAGTTTTTGCTTTTCTTGCCCTGCCTAACAATCATCCCATGCGTAAGTTTTGTTGAGATATAATTCACATGTCATATAATTCATGCTTTTAAAGAATATCATTGCATGTTCATAACATTTACAAGTATGTAGTCCCACCACAATCAACTGTTGGACATGGTGATCACTGCTGAAGAAGTCAATACACAGCAGCATTCATTCCCTGTTTCCTCCAACACCCTCAAGTCCTAAGCAACCACAAATCTACTTTCGCTTCCTGTACATTTTCCTGTTATGGACAACTCATGTAAGTAGGATTTTCCAATATGTGGTGGTTTCATGGTTCATTGGTACAACATTTACTATATTCTCTTTTAAGGCTGAATGGTATTTCACGGTGTAGACTTATTCCTATCCATTCAGTAGATGGCGACCCCTGGGGTTGTTCTAATTTTTTCTGTTATAAACAGTTCTCTGATAAATATGTATATTTTTTGTGTGGACATACAGTCAGCCTTCCACATACATAAGTTCTGTGTCCCTAGATTCAACAAACCATAGAACAAAAACATTTTAAAAGTTTCATTTGAATTGAGCAGATATAAACTTTTGGGCTCATCATTATTCCCTAAATAATGTGGATAACTATTTATATAAATTTATACTCTATCAGTCACTATAGGTTGTCTCCTCACTCTGTTGTGATTTTACCCTTTTCATTTCTAATTGCATAGACTTGAGTTTTTTATTTCCTTTTTTGGATAAGGTTGACTAAGGTTATATCAACTTTTAAAAATCTTTCAAAGAGCCAACTCTTTGATTCATTGGCATTTTGTTCTGTTTTCTTAGTCTCAATTACACTAATTTCTGCTCTAATCTGTATAATTTCTTCCATAGAATTAATTTGGGGCTTGACTTGCTCTTCTTTTTCTTGAAGCTTAGAATGGAATATTAGGCCATCTATTTGAACACATTTTGTTTTTCTGATGTGGAATTTTCTATTATAAATTTCCCTTGTAGGATTGCTTTCATTATGTCCTGTAAGTTCTGGTATGTTGTATTGGTGCTATGTTTTCTTTGTAAAAATGGCCTAATTTCTCCTTTAATTTCCTCTATGACCCATTACTTGTTCAGAAGGGTGTATTTCTATGTGTTTATGAAATTCTTGAAGTTTTTTGGTCATTGATTTCCAATTTAATTGCACTGTGGTCTGATAATATGCATGGGATAATTTAAATGCCTTTGTAATTATTTGATTTTTCATGTCTGTAAATATTTATTTTATGTAGTTGGATATACTGGCATTTAGTACATATATATTTATAATTTTTATATATTCTTGGATTGTTCTCTTTACAAGGATAGAGTGACCTTCTTTGTCTCTTCAAATTAATCTTGCTTGAAATTCATTTTGCCTGCAAAGATAATAGTTACTCCTGCTTTGTCTGAGATTCTTGTCACATAAACTGTTGTTTTTCCATCCTTTGACTAGAAGTTTAAGAAGTTCATTTTTAATTAACTGTATTTTCTGTATGCCGCATAATGTAGGGTCTTGTTTCTTGATCCATTGTACCAGTCTATTTCTATTGATTGCTGAATTTAAACCATTTACATTGATGGTTATAACTGATATGTATTAACTTAATGTTGTCATTTTACTTTCCTGTATTGGTCCTCTTTTTTTCTCCTCTGTTTAATTGCTTTCTTTCCATGGTGGATCTATTCTGCTGGAGTTAATAGTGTTTTAGTCCTCATTATGCCTCTCTAGGATGTCCTTCAGAACATTTCGGAGTGTTGGTTTGATGGTCATGAATTTCTTCGGGTGTTCTTTATCATGGGAGTATCTTACTTCTCCATTAATTTAGAAAGAGAGTTTTGCAGGTACATCAATCTGGGTTGGAGTTGCTTTCTTTTAGGGCTTGAAACACTTCACTCCAAGCTCTCTTTGACTTAAGGATTTATGTTGAGAACTTTCCTGTGATTCTGATGGCCTTTCCTTCATAAATGATTGGTTGCTCTTCTCAACAGCTTTTAATATTCTGTTCTTGTGTTGAATTTCTGGAATCCTGGTTTTTACATGCCTTCAGGTAGATTTTTTTGGTCACGGCTAAGGGAAGCTCTCTGTCTCACTTATCTACATGTCAAATTATTTGTCCATGATTAAGAAGTTTTCTGCCATTACTTCCATGAAAAAGTTTTATTTGTGTTGTCCTTCAAGAAATGGTAGTATAAACAACACTGAGATTTCATCTCATTCCAGAAAGAATGGCCAATATCAAGAAATCAACCATTAACAAATGCTCTTGAGGCTGTGGGGAAAGGGGAATGTTTCCCTACTGTTGGTGGAAGCATAAACTGGTATAACTGCTATGGAAATCATTGTGGAGATTCTTCAAAAAACCTAACACTAGAGGTTCTATTTGACCCAGCTACTGCCCTGCTTGATATCTTCCCAAAAGAATTAAAAGCATTATGCCACAGCAATATATGCAAGTCATGTTTATGGTGGCATAGTTTGTAATAGCTAAATCTTGGAAAAAGCTCAAATGCCCATGCATTGATGAATGGATAAAGAAGATATGATTTCTATACAGTGGAATACTACTTCCATGAAGAAGGATAAGCTTGAGACATTTCTAGGTAAATGGATACAACTTGACACCATACTGTTAAGTGAAATAAATCAGACACACATGTGTAAATGTCACATTGTTTCTCTGGTATGAGAACATGAAAATGTAAATAAGAACAAAAACATATAAGAAATAGTATGAAATATGGAAAAAATGTTGAAATGAGAAGGGGAGCTGGAAGGAGGGAGGGATAAAGAAGGGAGAAGAAAAAAGAACAGAAAGTAAAAATGCAAATGAAGTTTTGGCAAATAAAGAGATGAAGAGGAGTTGAAGGGAGAGAAAGGAAGTGGGAAAAAAAGAATCAAGATATATCATGTACAGGCACAAATTCCTATGATGAATGTTATCATTATGTATGTCTAAAATATACTAATATCATTGTGAAAAGACAATTTTTCATGAGTCAGTCAGAGGGCCTTTTCCAGACACCTTATCTGTCATTCCTGAGTCTGTTTATATCGACTGATTTAGCTCCTTGTCACAAGTACATCTTTCAGCTTTTTCATCTCTAATAATTTCCCATTAAATTCTGGACATTATCAATGTTATGCTGATCATTGTCTAAATTTTCCTCTGAGGAATATTTAGGCTTTTTATTTCTAAGTGTAAAGTCGCTTGTCATCAGCAATGGCCAACCTGAAGCTTGGTTCAAGAAGGTTTCGGGGCTTGATTACAGCAGGTTTCGAGGAATCTTTAATAAAGGCTTTTTAAGTAAGATTTACGTCTTGTGTCCTCTCTCTTTAGAACCTTGACCCGGCATTGCCTTTCATAAATCTCGTATATTTTGACCAAATTTCTAGACGTTTATAATGGCAAGGTGGTAGATACTCCATACTCTGTAGGAAACCAGAGGTCATACACATTTGTAATTTCTAAGCACTTACTTTTTAATTATGATTTTACATATTATGTAGATATAATACCTTCATGAATCATCATGGGAATCTAAATTAAAATATTGTTCATACCCTTCTCCTTTCTTGAACTGATCACATTTCACTGACAGCAATTTATCCTTCCATCTCAACAAGGATAGCCTATTTGGGGCTATCTGTTATGTTCAAATAAAGAGTATTAATATGCACAATAAAAGTCTAGAATACTCAGAATTGGTGCAGTGAGAGCATCTTGGTAGTCAGTAGGTGACTGGAAGAAACAGCCACTCCCTAATAGGTGGGGCTGTTTTTTTTTTTTTTTTTTTAAGGTTTTTTGAGACAAGGTCTCACTTTGTGGTTCTGGCTGGCCCAGAGCTCAGCCTCCAACTCACATCACAGCAATCCTCCTGCCTCTGCCTCCCAAGTGCTGGGATTACAGGCGTGAGCCACCATGCCCGGCACTGTGGTATGTGGTAATGATTGCTGCTGGGGTGAGTCTTCATGCCCAGTATTGTTATGTGGTTACCAGGGATCAAACCCAGGCCCTTGCACTTGCAAGACAGGCGCTGGAACCACTGAGCTATATCCCCAGCCCCTAGGTGGGGCTGGTTTTTACTGGCATGTCCTCTGAAGGTGGAGTCATGGGAATGTTTCCCATATATGATCTACTTTTATTCCCTGGCAGTTCTCATAAATATTGTAACTACTATTTCAGTTTTACAGTCAAAGAAACCAACTTGATTAAGGCCCCGTAGCTAGCCAACATCATCGAACTACTGAATGAAGCAATCAGAACTACAGCTTAGCTATCTGTCAAACCTGTGCCTCCCTCGTGCCTTATCATTTCCAGAAACTTTGTTTTTCTGGCCTAAGGATGGAACTTTCTTGATTTCCAGCACTGCTAGAGATAGTCTCAGGTTTTAAAATTTTGTCTTTTCATTTGGCTTTTGTGTTCATAACATTAGTTTTTTAAATCTTGAAACTAGAGCCATTTTCCCATGTTGCAAACAACTGGTTTAAGATAAGTTATTTGAATTAAAGTCCTCCGTGGTAGTATTGAGACAAAGGAATAAATTTTTTGAGGTCTTCATATATATTTTGCAAAATAAAATAAAATTTCATACATTTTACTAATGTATGGGCCATTTCTAGACTTTTACTGTGCATATTAATACTCTTTATTTGAACATAACAGATAGCCTCAAATAGGATACCCTTGTTGAGATGGAAGGATAAATTGCTGTCAGTGAAATGGCCTTCTCCTCCCATAATGCATCAGAGTACCAGCTACTTTATGGGATATAGTTTTTGGATTGTCCGACAGGTTTAAGGTATCTAATGATGATATTTGAGGCACAATGACACATGAGCAGAGGAGATATTTTTGGGAGAAGCCCCCTCCCTGTATCTCCCGAATTCTTCTCAGACACCCTTTCCCCTCAGGCAGCCCCTCCTGCACATGCTGGGGGCAGGGCCTGTGCTTGGGGCACCTCTGCCAGGATCCTGCTGATCTATGTTCTTGCCTGACACTCGGCAGCTGTCGTGGAGGCGTGGGCTGCAGGCGCTGTTCCCCATGGGCTGTGTGCAGGCTGCAGGCCGGGGAGTCTTTCCCGCCTAATCCGAGGGGCACTGGCAGTGGGGAGGGAGACAGCTGGATGTAACTGATCTGCAGAGGAATGGAATGGCGCAGGCCTCCCAGCACTGGGCTGGGCCGTCTGCAGGCTGCCTGCCCCAGCTGCAGAGCCTTTAACCCTTCCTTCTCTTTCTTCCCTCTCCTCTCTGTTCTGGGAGTTGATGTCCACCCTGCTTCGCTAGGTCCCAGGAAGCTCCTTGAGGAGCTGGGTTCCCTGGCTAGGTCTGAATACTTCGCAAAGAACCCACCCATGTCATTTTCACTTTGAGGGAGGTTCCGGCAGGAGCAAGAGCCCCAGGTTTTACTTGAGGTCTTCCTGTCTTAGAAGGATGCAGGGCTCTAGAAGGCACATAGGTGACTCAGACAGAAGAGGTTGTGTGGTCACAGCAGGGAGGCCCAGCCCAACTGGCTCTGGTGGAGAGAAGGGAAGAAGCACCAGGTCTGGAGTCCAATGCTACCTCCACTACTGCACCACTTAAAGTGAGGCCTTGGGTGAGTCCTTCTCTTTTTCTGGAGTCAGTTTCCTACCATTGCAAAAGTAGAACTTGAAGATGACTGTTGAGTTAGTTCTTCCATTGTCGTAACAACACCTCCAGTGACAAATGCCAACTATAGGCTTTATCTATCAACATTCTTACCTTCACCTTGCTGGAATCTGATTCCTTATGAGTGAGTACAAATCACACAGGTGTCCTGAGCCAGCCCCTGACCTGCAGCCCAGGCTCTCCCATGGCTCCTAGCTCCCTCGTCAGCTCCAACCACCCTATGACTTAGTTCAGGCAGGAAGGGCAGCTTACTAGGGTGCTGCTCAGGCCAACGCCCAGAGTGAGCCTTGAGACTGCTGGGTGAAGACAGGCTGCGTCTGGGTCGGCCTCTGCTCCTGCTTCCCCCTTGTCCTGGGCCCAGATGGGCTGGGATTCCCTTGCTCCGCTGGGCAGCTTCCCTCATGGGCACAGCCCCTGCAGTTGTTCAGCCCTTTCTCATCCATGATCTCACTTGATCCTCATGCCAAGCCTGGGGTGCAGAACCTGTTGCCCCTCCTCACAATAGGGGATGGAGACTTGGAACCTGCCAGTGTCCTCAGCTGCTAACTGGCCAAGGAAAGACTAGGCAAATCTATTGTCTTCTTCTGACCATCTCCTCTGCTTTCCCAGAAGAAAGAGGACCTGGAGTGCCAGCCAACGGGCATTCAGGTCTCCTCTTGGCCTCCTCCCTGGTGAGAAATAAAGGTGGAACAAAAGGTCTGAGGTTAAACAAGAGTGGGACCGACTCCTGCTTCCTCCACTCTGCAGCTGTGGGTGCTGCTTACCCGCTCCCATCTTTCCCTTGTTTGCCAGTTGCAAGTGAATAAATGAATGCCTGCTGGAGCCAGGCCTGGGCCTTGGCTGAGGCTGGCATGTGGGTCCCAAATGAGCAGAACCGAGGGCTGTTGGGGGCCCAGAAGTCAAAGTGAGGGAGCCAGTGGGCTAGAGTTCTGCAAATGGTCCAAAGGATAGGCAGGAACTACTTAGGGAGGAGGAAAGCACAGTCGTTCTAGGTGAGGCAAAACTCCAAAAACGTGAGTGGACCACATGGGTGGGAGCTCAGGGCCGGCTGGCTTGGGGGAGACCCTGACCAGAGGGAACCGAGGCCACCTGGGAAGTGAGGGTTGAGACGCAAGACTAGTGTAGCTTAGAAAATGAGCTCTCCAAGGATGCCAGTGCCTTGCCACACTGCCTGCCCACTTCTACCTACCTCCACCCAACCCTGGTCTGCCAGGATTTCTGGGCAAGAGACCAGGGGCAGTGGGAGAGGGTGCAATTCCAGCTTGGGAGAGACAGCTGTGCAGGCCTCCTGCCTGCTGCAGGGGATTAACTGGCACCGCCACAGTGTGCTGGGGGGGGGGCACCCGGCTGCTGGAGCTGCCCACCCTTGTACCCTTTAACTACTTATTATCCGGGCCCTTTGCCTTTAGGCTTAGAGGTGCTCACACCGATTCTTCTGTGCCCTCAGTGTTAAACGTTGGGGATGCAAGCAAGTAAAGATGGAGGGCAGGGTCTACCTAGCCAGGGACATGTGGACCATCCCTGTGGACTTGTCTCCATAGAACGCCCTTTCTTCTCTGGCTTCTTTTAGTACATATGGTGAAATCACTGCCTTCCTCAAAGCATCCAACAACCCTTCCCTTAACCCACGTCCTATCTCCCTTCCATCCTTTTAAGTGTTGTTGTTGTTTTTTTTTTTTCTTACCATCACAACTTCCTCATGGAGAAGACACTGTCCACCAGATCCATCTCCTCCTCCTCCTGGACGCACAGTGGGACTACATCCCCTAGGTTCCTTTGCACTTAGGTGTGGCCACATCCCCTAGTCCTAGTCCCACATGTGTTCAGCACACATTCCCTGAACACCTTGGTGCTAGCTGGACGTGCACGTGCAGAGCCACCTTGCGAGAGCCATGCTAAAGATGGGAGAACCGCCAGACAGAGGGGCTGAAATCTCTCAGTCTCTTTAGACACAAGGTTCCAGCTACTCAGGGTTACTCATTTTGGCCATTGTTTTAATAGGAGAAAGAAATAAGCTTTTGTTTTGTTTGAGCCACAGAAAACATCTGATTTGCTGTATATGAAAAAAAGAGGAATTTAGACCTCCATCTTCCTTACCTTTCCATGTGGAACAACACAAGAAACAGGGAAGAGGGCCTTAAAACTCAGGAAAGACTCAAGAGGAGAAAATTCTGGGTGGGGAGAGAGATTTCCTGGGGACATGACGCAACCAGTGAAGTCACACAGCACTGACGCTGTTCCCAAACTTGTCACCTGCTTTGTCCAGGCCATGAAGCCTCACGTCCTTGAGCAGTTTGAACCTTGGGTAAGTGTAAAAGGCCACAGTGGGTGAAAAGTCCTTGGAGACCCAGGTCTGGGAGAAAGGGCTGGTGCTGACAGAGGGGACGAGCATGGTGAGGAAAGAGTTAAGGTGTCTGGGAGCCGGATTGGCTCCCTCTCAGGGAGGGAAGTAAAATCAGCATGTCGCCTCCAATTTGCTTCGGCCTGACCTTGAACGTGAATCATTCCATCACAATGTCCTTATTGATTTCCACAGGAAGAGGATTAAACCCAGAAAATCAGGGCGGGAACTTGAGCCTGCACCAGGGAGAATGGGATAGTTCTGCGGCTCAAAACCCCTCGTGTTTGCAAATACGTCACCAGGGGCTGCTGGCTGGACAGCCACTAGGCAAGCCACCACCTCCCTAAATGGCCAGGCTGCTCCTGGCCTTTGTCTCCTTCCCTGAGGGTAGGTGGTCTCTGGGGCTATCTCAAGCTCAGGTCATGTGCAGGAACCCGAGGGATGGGTTAGAGGCTACCGGTATCCCCAGAACTTGGAGTCTACTCTGGTCTATTCATCATTCTCTGCATGGTGACAGCCCTTGGGACACTCAGAACCAAAGATGCATTTTGAGGACCAAAGTTACCCTCAGACCAACATGCTTTAACAGCTGAGATGGGTTCTGCTCAGTCCTGAAAATCCTTCAAGATAACAGGATCAATATGAGGTAGAGACAAAGAGAGAGAGACAGAGACAGAGACACAGAAAGGAGAGAGAGAGAGAGAAAGAGAGTCCCTTAAAGGCATAAACTAGATAGGTCATTCTGTGGGAGCCAAGCCACAATTTCCTTTCTTTATTTAACATGAACTGGAGAGACCAATACATCAGCATACAGTGATGTTACCTAATACTCTATAGTGTGGCTGTACCATTTCCTATGGAGCAGCATTTAAAATTGTTACCAATTTTTAAAACGTAGGACAATGCTGCAAAATCTGGCACATCTCTGTCTATCGGAATTATTTCTTCAGATGCTGCATGAGTTTCCGATTGCTGCTGTAACAACTCACTATTAACTTAGCAGGCTAAAGGGACCCCATTCATTCTCACACAGTTCTGGAGGTCTGAAGTCTGAAGGCAGATCCTCTGGGCTCACACAGAGGGGCCAGCAGGGCTGCATTGTTTCTGGAGGCTGTAGGGAGAGGACACTCTCTGGAGTTCCAGCATCCTCAGGCTGCCTGTCCTCTATGGGTGGCAGCCACTTCCTCCAAAGTGCCTTAGCCAATCCCTGCCTCTGTCAGCACATTGCCACCATCTGGCCCTCCTGCTCTCCTTTTATAAGGACCTTTATGCTTAGCCTGGACCCACCTGGATAATCTCTCCACCTCAAGATCCTTCACTTACTTACATCTGCAAAGACTCTTTTCCCATAGAAGATAACATAGTCACACGTTCCAGGAATTAGATGTGAGCATTTTTCTACCTATCAGAGCTGCTTAGACAGCAGATGACTTAATCAAAAGATGCATTTTAAAACAAAATCAACATCGTCAGATTCTATCCATTAACACTCACAGCAAGACTGCTGGCGTTGGCTTTTTGGAGGTCGGCTGGGCGACACTGATCACTGTTCAAAGTTTCCTCTCTTCTTCATGGTACAGAGTTGGTGACTTGCCTCTTCTTAATCTTTCACTGAGTGTCTGAGCTTAAAAGCATTAGTTTCCCCAGGTGCACACTGGGAAACAGGACTTGGGGTTTGGCCAAAAGGCCAGAAAGAGATGATGGCTTCCGGTGAGAAGAGAGCAGGGCTGCCCAGGTCAAGTGGGGGTGATGTGGGGGGTGAGCAGCTGGCACACTGCGATTCCAGCAGTGGGCTACAAGCATCAGACACTGCGGCCACCTGTGAGTGTGTGGTGTGGACAGAGTAGGCAGCTGGAGACTGCTGCCCGCCAGAACTGAGAAGAGCCAGGGTCCTAGAGGACAGATCAGAGAGCCTCCTCCCCAGACCGCAGCAAGGCTGGTGGGACCTGACGCCTTCTGCGGGATCTGGTTAGAAGCAGCCCTGATCAAAAGCTGCCTTCTCTTCCTGCACACAAACAGATGGAAGTGGCAGTAAGATGAGGGGTGAAGAGCTGGGACCTCGGGATTCCCACCTTGTGTCAGGAACCATTTTCCGTCTTAATCTAACCGTCTTGCTATATCATTTTAAGTCAGTTCGGTACATGTGAAGCAAAGCTCTGTTGGGCTCGTGTTTGAAACTCCAGAAGCTGCTATGTGGTGTGATTCAGGGCATGTGTCATGGCCGAGGAAAGGACTGACTATAGCACATTCAAGACTGGAAGCCCTATCTTCCCACCTCTGTCTGTAATAGTGGGAAATTAACAAGCATGAAAGATGCACTGAAAGATATAAATGTCCCTTAAGTACCGCTTTAGCTGTATCTCACAAGTTTAATGTATCATAATTTCATAATCAGAAGATCAAAATGTCTCATTTCTGATTTCTTCTTTGATCCATTGCTTATGTAAAAGTGTGCCACTTAAGAGGCTGTAAATCTCCTTTTTCATTAGGAAAAACCCCAGGGCCCATGTAAGCAGACACTTTGCCATGAGGGGAGAAGCTCACTTGTAAACCAACACCCAAAGCTTCCAAGTGTGAGTGACAAAGGGACGCGCTCGCCCCTGCAGGAGGGTGAAGCTCTGCAGACAGAGCCCTGACTCAGACCTGGTGTTTCCCCCTCTTACCAGGAGAGCTTCCTTGGCCCTCATCCTCCTGTTTCCCACATGGGACAACTGAGCGAAGTCCCTTCCCTCTGCTCCCTTGGGGCTGGTGACCTTGGGAAGCTGAAGGGTGGCTAAGAACTCATCTCTACTCTCCATAATCCCAGCACAGCCCACGGGGCTGCAAAAAACGGACTTAGTTTTTTTGAAGAACAGAGGGAAAGAGCATGAAACCCACTCAGCTCTGTCCTGTCCACGTCCTGTGTGAGAGGCGGCAGGCTGGGGCTGCTCTTTGGGTCCCTCTTGGGATGCCAGCTCCCCATTTCTCCAGATGTCCTTCTCTTTCCTCCTACCCCTTCCTCTAGAAGCCAGGCTCTGTTCAGCTCAGTCCCAAGCAGTGGGCATCCACGGAGGGCCTGCTCTGTGGGGAGCACTGTGCTGGCACAGGGTGGCGGGGGGAGTTGAGTTGGCTTCCAGGACCATGAAACAGTCTTTTCTTTCTTCAGAGTCAAAGCAAACCTGGAGCGCTCAGAAATGCTTGGAGGCCGAAAGGCTTCCTGTGGTTTATTGATACATAAGCCGAGCAGTTACAGAAGCAGAGAGGCTGTGGAAACAGCTGGAGGCCGTCCTGGGAAAGCCTTCTCACCCCCAGGGGCACAAGGACAACCACACATCCGTACACCCTGGGACAGTGCTGGAGCCCAGAAACATTAGCTTTGTGTCCTTTGGGCAAGGCAAATGTGGCTGAGCTCCCTGGCCCTGGGTTAGGGAGGGTGCTAGAGTCTAGAAACAAGCCTTGGACAGGCTCTGGGGATGCGGGGTGCAAGTGCACACAGGCTGCATTTTCCTCTGACAGATGCTCTTCTGCTAAATGGTCCCAAAGAACACAGAGCCTGAACTTGGCTGAGTGACAAAGGACACACTCAGGACTCTCCAGAGACCAACTCTGCTATGTCCTTGGAAAAAAGTCACACTGCCGGCAGAATCTGCACCCACAGACTCAGTGTAGCCATCTCAAAGCCTCCAGGGGATGGTCCCCAATGTCCAGATGACCAATGCTGGGCCCTTGCTGAGAGTCCTGCCACCAACTCACAAGGCAGCCCACCTGCCACTGAGTGGCTTGGGGTTGAGGATGCCGTATGGACACAGGCCAGGTCCGCCCTTCTAAACCCCTTCCTGGATTACAAGGTTGACACCAGAACATCAGGCATCACTTTTGGAGGTCACGGGCCCTTAGTGGTCACTAAGCCTGGCCTCAGTCTCCATGCCTGCCCTCAAGCATCTCTGTGGGAGGACTCAGCCCCGTAAGCCCACCTCTGCTTGGACGGAGTTTTCCTGGACAGCTGTATGGAGGCCTGATGCTGCAGCTAAGTCCCCTTTTCTTTTCCTGTGTCTCTGCTTCTCCTGTGGTCAAAGGGCAAAGAAAGAACCAGGCCGCTGCCTGAGCCAGTGCTTGAACCTGGGTCTGTTTTGGTCTAGACTCTAGGACAGTTCTAACCTCCTTTACCAAGAACCATGGCCCCTGTCACAGAAGCACCAAGGCTGGCTGCCCTGAATCTGCAGCCCATTCCTGACTCCAAGCCAGGACACAACTGAGCACTGTCCCAAGTGTGCAGGTGGACAGACAGGCAGACAGGGAGCCAGGGTGCACCAGGGTGGCCAGTTCTGTGCACTCAGCTCACATGGGCTCTCCACCCCTGTAACCTCCTCCCCCCGACACCAGGCCACCTGAAGCAGGAAGGTGGCAGTGGTGGTGGCCCAGCAAGCCTGGGCCCTGGCCTAGGACCACTGGCAGGCACAGTCCGTGGGCTCCTGCACGGTGTAGGGCACCCAGGTGGCATTGGTAGCGCAGAAGAGCTGCACCGAGCGCCGCTGCAGCCCCACCTCCCGGCAGCACTTGCAGAAGCGGGCATAGGTGTTGACATTGTGGTTGTAGATGCTGGCAGATGGGCACCTCCCGTCACAGGACACGAGGTTCACCTGGAGAAGGGCAGGCCAGTGAGGCAGACTGGTGAGGACCCCCAGCCCTTTCCAGCCCTGTTTTGCCCACCCTGCCGCCCGTGGGCACCACGTACAGGGGTGTTGCTCCTGCAGTCATTCTTGCGGATGGTCATGCGGATGGTCACCTTCTTGCAGGAGCGCCCATCCTCCTTACCTGGAGGGACAGGGCAGGTGAGGCCCCTGCGGCCTGGATGTGCTCCCTAGGGAGCAGCGTGGGCCAGCCTGGGGCAATGAGCACCGTGCTGGGGGTCAGCATTCATGCATTACTGCCTCTCCGTGCCAGAGAAAGGTATTGTCCTAATGCCCTGGACTGAGGTGGAGTCAGGTAGGCAAAGACAGCAATGAATGCGTGAGCCAGGGTCTTGCTCAACTCACAGGAGCTCCAGGGTGGAAACTGAGGTGCAGGATTTTTCCGGAGCCCACAGACAACCAGGCATGAGGCTCACTCCCCCACCTCCTTCAGCAATGTGTCCCAACTGCCCCTTTCCGAGGCCTGTCCTGATTCCCTACCTGGCCCTCTTTGCCTTGTACCATCAGTGTATTGTCCCTGTCCCATCAGAGGACATCTGTGATTGGGCTACTAAAGCTGAGCTTAGGGTCTTCCTTTGTACACCTCTTCCACGTGCATTTTAAGTCATTTTCTCACTCTGATAAGTATTCACGTTTACACCTCAGGATAGATTTATTTTCCTTACTGCATACTCCCGAAGTGAATAAGCCTCAGGCATCACACAACTCAGTGCCTCTGACCCATGCTATATTTCAGTTGTACATCTTTCCCATAACATGTCAGCTCCGCAAGGCCTTGTGGGTACTGGCTCATTGCCTGTCACCTCTTTGGTGCTCAACAGTATCTGCCAGTTGCAGGCACTCACTCTGTAGGCCAGGAAGGCCACCAGAAATGGGATGGAATCCTCTCTCCTGGATGCGGGGCTTCACCAGGGAGAGACAGGGAAGCTGAGTTCTGCCCTGACCACAGCCCTCTGGTCCCTGACGGAGACTGGCTGAGAGACTGCGGGAGCAGCAGGGGCAGCACGGGGCACGGGCAGCACCAGGTGTGTGGGTGCTGCTCGAGCGTTCCTGTACAATCCCCGGCCCAGCTCGCTACTCTGCATGCACTGGGGGCAAAGGCTCTTTGCCAGAGGCAGGAATCAGGGGGCCTCTCCCTCCTCGCCCCGAGAGCTCTGGGCCACCTAGCAGAGGGGACACTGGTGGAAATAGCAATACAGCTGCCTGCTTCAGTCCTCAGAGCTCCCAAGAGAAATACCTGGGTGGCAACGGACACTAATTCCTAGAGGAGAGGAGGAGCTATAGGGGACTATAGGAAGCAGGGTCCCCAGGGAACCTGGGGAGAGGGACATGTGTCTCAGGTCACATGGGGTGCAGGGCACATTCCGAGAGCAAAAAGTGTGGATCAGGGAAGTCATTGAAGTCCTGAGCCTGGGTCTCCGTGTGTGTGCGTGTGTGTGTGTGTGTGTGTGTGTAGACTCTAAAGGGGTCCAAATCCTACAGTCCCCAGGCAGGAAGGCAGACATGGGGTCAAATACCAGGAGGCTCAGTGGTCCATTTATGCACATGTTTTGGGGGTGCAGGCTCAGGGTGCTGCAGTGACCAGGAGTCGGGTGAGAGGACAGACACACAGAGCTGTCACTCAGACCCACTCCGGGACCCTGGAGGCCTGAGTCCCACCAGGAGGCACCTCCATGACCCAGGCTCCTGGTCACAAAGGAGAACCAATTTGGGGGACATCTGGGCTGGGACCCTAGTCAGGGGCATGAGGGACAGAGTGTCTGGTGAACTACCAGGCGCATCCAACAAGAAGCAGAGGGCTTGCTTTGGGACAATGATGTGAGCATGGCCCTTTGCTGTGTTGCCAGGGTGGTGAGCCTTTTGTCAGGACATTGCCCCTTTCTCTACTCACCCCGGGGAGCTGCCCTCCTCAGTGCCAGGCCAAGAGCCTGACCCTCCAACCTGACATAACATCCTGCCCCCACCAACACCCCTCACTCCTGGGCCGCTACCGTCTCACTCACATGTCCTGCAGCATCCTTCCAAGGAAGGGACCACGGAGCCTCCAACCTAGAGGGAGAGAAAAAGGGACGGGATGGGCAAGGAGGACCCTGTTCAGAGCAGGAGCCAAGATCCCAGGAATATGCAGAAAGGGTCTAAGAGTCTTGACTCTGCTCCTCCCATGATGCCCCGGGGCAGAGTGCCACACTCAGGCAGGCCATGGAAGGGCTGGAGGGCTAGCCTGGCTGGCCAGACAGCGGGCACTAAAGCTATCTGCAGCCCAGAGAGGGCAGAGCTTGGGAAGAGATGGTGTAGGACCTCCCTTCTTCCTGTGGCCATTGCCACACACCCTCCCTATTGACTCTGTGCTGAGGAGGAGGACGTGGGGACATTTCACCTCCAGTGGTTGACTCCATAGAGGTCAGAGAAGGAGGTGTGAAGCTTGGTGTAGTGGCCAGGGCTCTATCCAGCTCTGGGTAAGCAGCTCCTTTCTTTCGGCTGAGCTTTGCTTTGATTTATAGCTCGTGTCCCCTAAGAGCCTCAAGCACTCACAAGAGGGTTTGGGGAGGGTGGTTAGATCATAGGGGCTTCTAACTGTCTTGCTGGTAGGACGTGGGGTTCCCAGGGGTGTGGTCTGGTGTGGCATCTCGCTTCTCAGAGCCTCTCTTCTTCGCTCTTTCTGCTTCCAGGTCACCATGACTTGAGTGGCTTTGTCTGCCAGGCCCTCCCTTTATGCCTTCCCACCTTGGAGCTGGCCAACTATAGGCTAAAAATGTGAGCCCAAATCCCTCCCCCCTTTGAGTTCCAGGTGTTGGGTTCTTTGTCCCAACAAGGAGGAAAGTGACTAGGACAGTTTTCCAATTTTCCCTGAATACTCTCCTCTCTTTTATGGTGAGATGAATAAAACAATGGCTGGACTAGTTGTTCATAAGTTTGTGTATGTTTATGAATATATATGTAAGATTTTATGAGCATATGTGTGTATGTATATTTGTATGTGTCTATATGAGAGTATGATTGTGTGTGTACTTATTGTCTAGGGAAAAGTCAGAAATCATCAAACATCCAGAGTTAATTTTAGTAATTTTAATAATTCAGTAGTAACCTGGCTCCTCTGGGAGCCCTATTCCCCCGAGTGTGCCTGCGAGACACTGTCCCCAGGGGGACCCACGGAGGGACTGCTCCCTTTCATGGTGTATGTGTGAGCAAGGGTCCCTGTCTGAGGGTTTTGGGGTGTGCTGGGGTGTGTGTGGTGCCTGGGGGTGTGAGGTGAGTGGCCAGCGCCTGTGACGGTGTCTGTGAGCGCCTTACACAAGGGGCAGTGTGGGTGCCTGTGTGTGGACATGTGATGTGCGAGGACATGGGCATGAAGTGGTCTAAGCCAAGGACCCTCCTAAACCAGGGACCCTTCCCCCTTGACACAGCCGATGCCCCAGCTGAGGCTACCCTGTGGGACAAGGGGGCACTGACCTTGGCACACTCTGTCTCGTTGAGCGGCGGGCAGCTGATGGGCGAGCGCACAAGCACAGCGCCCAGGGGAGTGCTGCCACAGTGGTGGCGGGCACAGTCTGCAATCCAGGATGCCCCGGGCTGCAGGGCAGAGAAGTGGGTGCTCAGAGCCCACAGCCAGGCAGATGGCAGAGCCCGAGGACAGGGGTGGGCAGGACCTGCACCCACACAGACCTCTGGCCCGGGAGCCCAAGAGAGGGCCTGTGCCTCGCATCAGGGGCTGCTTACCAAGAACAGGGAGGTGGTGCCATTGGGGAAGGTGAAGAGGCAGGACACGTTCCTGCAGGAGCCGCAGCAGGCCGCCAGGTCCCGGGGATGCTCATACTCCTGGTTCTGCAGGGGCAGGGCAGCTGGCGTCACTGGGTGCCCACCTCCACCCGGACCCACGCTGCCCGCTGTCTCAGAGGGTGCCCGCTGCTGGAGAAGGCCCCTTCAGAGACTCGGGAGTAGAACTCCAGCCTCCTGTCTCAGGTGAGTGGGCAGGTTGTCCTTGTGCCTACAGTTCAGGCTTGCCAGCGAGCTGGGGGAAGCTTGAGGGCCTCTCGTTTCGGGAGCACCTGGTACCCACCATCCTGACTCCACTGCCTCCCGCCGGCGCTGCCCCTACCGCCTCGCAGTGCACGTCGCACAGCACAGAGGTGGTGTTGATCTGGTAGAAGCCGGTGAGCGGGTCCAGCACGTCGCTGCAGCGGGAGGTGTGGCACACGCCGTCTGCAGAGAGCTCCACGACCGTCTGGCCCGGCTGCAGCACGCCCAGCTCCCGACTCAGACACACCGGGGCTTTCACTGGGGGTGCGGGAGGTGTGGTCACCGCGAGCCCAGCCGCCCACGTCCTGCCCGCCCGCCCGCCTGCTGGCTTGGAGGCTCCCCGCACCCACTCACCACACTCGTACTTGGCGCAGCCGCACACGTTCTCCCGGCTGTGCATGAACCCCTCGTCCAGCTGAGACTTCTCCCACTGTGGGGGGAGGCGGTGGGGCGGAGGCGGTGAGCCCTACGTGGGGCGCCCAGCTCCTGGACCCGTTCTGCTTCACGCTCTCCTCTCCCAAGCCTCTCTTCTGGGGTGAGGGCCCACTCCCTACTAATTCCTGTCTTTCTTCACCAGTTTCGGGAGAAGAGGATAAAGGAACCAGAAGCAGGGATCCGGGTAGCGTATGCGTAACCCGGTGAGTGACCTAACCTCACTTTCTATTTCTTATTTTCCCTTTTCCTACAGCTGTGTGACGGAGGTGACTTCCTAGTTTCCTGACTTAACTTTTGCTTTCTTGTTTGTGTTCTTGCGACAGTCACAGAACCACTCTCTTCAAGCAGCCACGAATATGATGACACACACAGAGGGTCTGGGAAAGTTCTGGGCACACGGTCAGCTCAGGCAACAGGAACTGTCCTAGGGATTGAGCTCAGGGCTTTCACACTGAACAACGTCCTCAGCCATTTTATTTTTTATTTTGAAACAGGGTCTTGGTAAGTCACTAAGGTGGCTTGGCTGGGCTTAAACTTACAGTGGTCCTGCCTCAGCCTCCCAGAATGCAGAAGTTATAGATGTGGGCCCCAAACCCAGCTCCTTTTCACTAGATGAAAGGAGCAGGGGTCTGGGGTAGCAGGAAGGGGAACAGACTATGGAGGGGAGGAGGGTAAGTATCCATACCAGATGGCACCGGGGCACTGGGATCGTGTCGCAGTCACATTCTGCAAAACAGGAGGGACGGGACCCACCTCACCAGAGGGTGTGTGTGGGGGGGCTCCCCTGTTGCTGCACATAGCTCCTCCTATGGCACAGACAGCCCCGGCCTAGCTGGGTCCAGCCTCCACCCACCTCCATGTGAAGGCCACAGCTCTCCTGGAAGTGCCAGTGGGCAGAGGTGCGTCCTGAAGGCCACGTTCCCCGTGGGGGGTGCTGGTCACCAGATGAGCCTCCCCGGCTCTCCCCTCCCTGTCCTCCCTTCTCCTAGAGGTCCCCCAGATCACAGAGTTCTGGCTCTCTGCTTTCCAGACAGCGCTGGGTACCAGCCCAGGGCTCTCCCGCCACAGGCCTAAGCTGTGACAAGACTAACAGATCTAAGCGCCACACAACTCCAGCTCAGAGATCCGGGCTACGGGCCAGAGCGGCAGGAAATCCTCTGATCTGTCCTCTAGGACAGAGCACGTCCCACAGCCTTTGTCCGACCAGCGCTCTGGTGAGGCTGGAAGAAAAGCTAGATAGCCAGGGGCAAAAGAAGCTTCTTCACTCTTTTTTTTTTTTGCAGTACCAGGGATCAAACTCAGGACCTTGTGCTTGCCGGGCAGGTATATAGCTGCTGAGCTACATCTCTAGCCCCGTACTCTCTTTAAAATAACATTTTTTTATGAAGCTCACCAGTCGTCATTATTGATCATTGCTGCTTTTACCAGCCTGACCAGATGGTGAGTTTGGTAAATGAGGCTGCAATAAGGATTTCTTTTCTTTTTTTTTTTTTAACTTTTTAGACAGGATCTCACCACGTAGTTCCAGCTGGCCTTGAACTCACTATGTAAGCCCAACTTGGCCTCAGACTCACGGCAGTCTTCGTGCTTCGGTCTCCCTAGTGTTGGGATTCCAGGCATGTGCTGCTATGCCTGGCTTACAATAAGGACTTTTAAAAGCAGGAGTTGTTTTGGCATGCAGAGCTTTTTTTCGTGCTTTTATCCTGGAGGAGAGCTGCATGTGTACTTAGAGTGGTGCTGGAGGAGAGTTGGGAGTGTGTGTGTGGGGGGTGTCCCGTTTCAGGGAAGTGACCATGGTGGGTTCCTGGAGCGCCACCTAGAGAGGTGGCCCTAACCTGGAACTTACCACAGGATTTGTAGGGGCAGCATCGGTCTGGGCTCCACACCTCCACCAGGGCGGTGCCCAGGCCACACTGCACTTGGGGGCAGCGGAAGCTCTCACACACTGTGGGTAGCACAGGAGCAACACATCAGTCACAGATGTCATGAACTGAATCCTCAAGATGTGACACTGGCCAAGAGTGGGTACCTCCCAGCTACCCCATAGGGTGCAGTGGCCTCAGGCACCCCAGGACCCAGGTCCCTGGAAGCATGTGGGCTCCCGGACACTCCCTGTAGGGCTACTTCCGGGAGTCCTCATGCTGCACAGAAAGGTCCCAGAGACCCACCCCTGTGCCCACAAGGACCTACCACACTGGTACAAAGGGCAGCAGAGCTCTGTGGTGTTCCTGTGCACGGTGAGCGCCTCCCCTTCCTGGCATTCAGGGATGGGATCCGGACAGTCGCCACAGGCTGAGGGGCAAGAGGGGCCACATTGTCACAGAGCACCCCACAGGGCTGTGTATCCAGCAGGTTCCGGGGATCTCAGCAGGCCAGGTGTGGCCGGAGCTAAACTAAAAGCAGCACCCTGTGGCCTTATGTGAATTGTCCTGGAGCCATAAGCTGGATGGTCTCCCCATTTGGTCATCCCAAATCTGACCCTGAGCCAGTTTCCATGCTCAGTAGTCTGGAGATGATGTGTCCCGTTTCCTATCTGCCCCTGACTGCTTTCTGGACAGTGACTCCAGCCCCTCCCCCGGAGGCCTCAGCCTTTCCTCCCAGCTGCCCTCAGAAGCAGAAGGAGGAAGGGGCCTTGGATGGAGCGCGGCCACCTACCACAGAAGTAGGAAGTGCAGCATGAGTCCCCCAGGCGGCCCGCAATCAGGGTCTGGTCCTGGCGGCAACTGGGGACCTGCTCAGCCTCACACAGATCCGGGTCACACTCTGGAGAAAGGCCCGAATGAAGGAGGCCCTGAGAACACAGCTTGCTGCCCCCGGTCCCACCCTGCTGCCCTGCCCCGGGGTTCCAGCCCCAGTGCTGTCCCCTCCCCTGGGGCCCTTCCCACTCTCCCCAGCCAGCCCTCTTACCGCAGCTGTAGCCAGGGCAGCAGGAGTCCTCCTGGAAGAGCGTGAGGAGTCGATGTCCTGGGCGGCAGGTAGGGGCGAGGCCCTCGCACAAAGTCTGGTTGCACACTGGCCAGCGGCCACACAGCCTGTCACCTGGAGGCCGGGATGTCCACTGCGCTCTGCAGTGCCCAGCACCCCCAGATCCCTCTTGGAATAGGCTTCTGAGGGTCACCTGGGGACCGGAGCTGGGACAGAAGAGCTGAAGACATCTTGTAGATGGGCATGTGCCAGCCGCTCTTCAGTATTAACTCAGGTGAGCCTCAACCCCTCGGAGGGGCGCAGCTGATGCTAAATGATTGGCTGGAAGTCATGTTGGTGGGAGGGTGCTGACCACACTGCTGGTGAGCCTGTGCCTTTAAACCTCCCTTCCTTGACTCAAGCTCTCCAAGCCCAGCTCTCACTCTCCTGGCTTGGCTTTCACATGATACTGTGATTTCCTGGGCCTTGTCTTAGCCATCAAAGTGAGCAGGGCTGGAGCCATGTGCGCATGTGTATGTGTATGTGCGTGCATGCATGGACGTATTTGTGTGTGTTACTGAGAATTGAACCCAGGGCCTTTGACTTGAGCTGCATTGCCAGTCTCTTTCCCCTCTCCCTCTCCCTCTTCCTCCCTCTCCCTCTCTCTCTCTGAGACAGGGTCTTGCCAAGTAGCCAAGTTGCCCAGGCTGGGTTTGAACTTCCAATTCTCCTCCCAGAGTCCTGGGATTATCGTGCATACCACCATGCCTGTCTCTGGGCTGGAGCCTGTTAGCTGTCTTAGGATGGGACTCACCGCAGACAGTCCCCAGGCAGCAGGGGTCCTGGGTGGGGAGGAGCAGGACCACCTCCCCGTAGCGTGGACAGCTCTCTAGCCGGGGTCCGGGGCAGTCCAGGTCTACCGGGACAATGGTGTTCAGGCCTTGGCACTCCTGCTGGCAGCAGCCACTGAGAGAGCTGTTCCAGATCTCACCCAGGGCCCGCGGCACCCCCGCGCTGTCAGTGCAGGCTGCAGTGGGCGTATGTTGGGGATTAGGGGACAGAGAGCCGAGCAGGTCAGACTACCCCTTGCTAGACCCTCCCTGGGACACTGACCCCCCCCCCAGTACAAAATGGAAGGATGCAAAGGGTCCCAACTGTGGGCCACAGCTGCAAGGAGCTCTAGGTGAGGCCCAGCCTGGAGGGTCCCCGCTGAGGGAGGGGCCTACCGCACTTGTCCTCAGGGATGCAGAGTGCAGAGTGACGCCGGTGCAGGATAGTGCCCTTGTTACACACGCAGCCCTCGCCCAGCACCTGGCACTGCTCTGGGTCCATTGGGCCCAGCACCCCATCCTGGCATGTGTCGGGGGGCTCGCAGGCTGCCACACACGCTTGGTAGGTGGACTCACTGGAGCACAGGAAGGCTGCAAGGACAGAGGGCACAAGCCCAGCTCAGACCTCAGCAGGGTGTCGGACACCCTTGAAGCAGGGAGGGTGAGAAGGGATGGCAGCGTGTGCCCCACACCAGCAGATTCCACAGTTTGAAACATCAGGAGTTGGTATGCTTTGTTTTTCCTTTTGTTTAGACTGTATGTTATAGGTGTAGTCTTCTTATGAGCTTCCCTCTGTCTTTCTGGATGTGTTTATGTCTAGAAATCACACAGCCCTAGCACAGGTGACCCCAGCTTTTCCCACTACCTAGAAGGGGTGAGGAGGAAGTGTATTTCATTTCCATCTTCAGGGAAGGAAAGACCAAAAAAAAGAGAAAAATGAGCAAAAATTAAGGTGAGGAAAGTAATATTTACTGGCCAGTATTTTGTGGCATTTATCTTCAAAATAGCTCTAGGAGGGAGTTATCATTACTGTCCTCATTTTATAGGGTAGGAACTCAAATATAAAAAATTAAACATTGCTTATATTTATTAATTTGTTATGTAAATTATGATAATATCTTTCTCATCAAATATATTTCTTATTTTTGGGGAGGTACCCACCATGTGCCAGGCACTTTAGATGACAGACATTTGTATGCATTTGGTCCATCTAGGTAATCTAGGTATTTTTAAAAAATTATCTTTATTGGTACATTATGAATACACATGATAATCACATTCAACATTAAGAGTTTGTACCAGAATAAGACATAACTTGATTCCATTTTTTCCCTTTTACCCCACCCTGTATTCCCCCATCCCCCAATATTTCTATAATATAAAAATCATAAATTCACTAATATAAATCAATGAATGAGTGAGTGACTAAACTCGAGAAAGCATAGACTAAACATGAGTCTGGGCGCCTTTTCACACCCTAACAGAGAGCAGGAATTACAGGAGACCCCCAGACCCCACTCACGGCAGTAGTCAGAGCGGCGCCACTCGATGCACACGTGGAATTTGTGGCACATGGCCACGTACACAGTCAGTGCCACGCAGGGCTGCTGCACATACTTGGTGTCCCGGATCCACAGCTCACAGAATGACTCTGGGGAGACCTAGGCGCATGCAGGAGACAGTGCTGCCCGCCCTGGTGCCCCACATCCCTGCCCAGCTCCTCCCCGCCCGGCCCAGGGGGAACAGTGAGCCTCTGCATTGGCCCCTGTGCTCCCCGGCCCTGGAGGGGTCCCCACGAGGAACCCAGACAGCACATACAAAGCGGTGGCAGGCGCTGAACGTGCGGTTGGACACCATGCGGAGGCAGGGTGAGCAGTCGGCCGTGGCACAACTGTCTGGGCGGAAACGGGTCTGGCCTTCTGAGGTCAAGGAGCTGGGAACCTGCCAGCTGTCCAGAAAGGGCACAGGGTCCTCAGCTGTGCCCACCACCGAGCCGTCCTGCAGGGTGAGGTCATTGGCTGCGTCTCCATCACAGATCCCTGAAAGGGGGCCACAAAATCAGCAGATACCCAAGTCCCAGCGTCACGCAGAGTGCATCACAGTGATTCTCTGGACAAGGCCACCACCATCCCTACTTTGTAGAGAAGGGCAGGGGGGCATGGAGGAGCCCTCCATAAGAAAAATCTGTGTCACCAAGGAAATCAGTGCCCAGCTACCCAGAGATAAAAGGACACAGTATCTGGAACGTATTTGTACATGTACATAGGTACATGTGTAGACGCAGAGAGTGGGAGGAAGCAGCAAGGCACGGGGAAATAGTTGGTGAATCTGGGTAAAAGTGCTGGGAATTCCTTAGATCATGTTTTCAGCTTCTAAGTCTGATGTATCAAAATAAAGTTAGCCCCCAAGAGTGGGTTAGCAAGACTGCCAGTGAACAGGACACCTATTTCCTCTTCCTCCTGCAGTCTGTGAGCCAATTTTTTCCAAGCTCCTTTGCCTGTAGCTGAGTCCTCTTGGGCAGAACAGAGTGAAGGTGAAGGTGGCACTTCCAAACCTCCCAACCGTCTCTGCTCTGTAGAGCTGGGAGATGGCAGAGCCACAAGAGGGAAGGAATGTGGGTCCCGACTCACCACTTGGAATTTGTGTGTCCAAAAAATAAACTTCTGGGGTGCCAAGATGCTGAGATGGGGCAAGAGAGCAGCTTGTCTATTATAGCTCCTAATGTGACCTGCACTCCCTGCTTCGTCACATACCGTGTCATGCAGTGATGAAAAAACAAGGTGAACGTTGAAAAACTTTTAATTATCATGCAAGATACACTGCTGCTATTAATACCCCCACCTCAATATTCCTCTTTGCTTAAAACATATTTAGCCCATTATTCCTGCCACTTTCTGCAGCAGTTCTGAAAGTCCTTTTTATGAGTGTCATAGTTGTACTGCTGTGGCTGCCTCGATATCCTCGATCAGTTTAAAACATTCACCTTTTATGGTCACTGACTTTGAGGAGAAGTCAGAAGTCACAAGATGCCAGAGGCAGTGACTAAGGTGGATGAGGATACATCCTAATGTTTGTACAGACCTGGATTTCCATTGAATGGTGCTGGGTAGCTGCATTCACTATGTTTTATTGTACCTTGGAAAGACCCTCACAAAGAGGACTTCCAGAACTGCTCCAGAATGCAGCAACAATGACGGGATGTGTGTTCGAAGTGAGAGGGAGTATTGTGAAGTAGGGAGTATTGTTAACGGCAACACGGTTTTACTGTAGAAACTTCTCTGTGGGTTCTGATCATACTCCAACATACTCAGCTCCCGACAAGCCTCCCAGCCTGTGACTGCGTGTACTGAGCACTCCCTGCCTGAAATGCTTTTTCATGTGCCTTTCCTTCCAGGCCCCTCACATGCATGCCCCCAGGCATGACCACAATAATTCTGTACACCATTTGCTGGTTTTCAGGTCCATCTTTCTAAAAGATTGTAGGTGAGTGCTACATCTGTAGCTGAGTGATTCACTTTCCTTTATATTTTAATTTATCTCAGTGAGGATGTCACACAGATGCCCTAGGAAGGAGCTGGCCCGTGTGTCCTGCTGTCTATAGTGTTGCTCGCCAAGGATGAGTGGAGTGGACAGGAGACGTGGTGAGAAAGGGTGGTGGCTGTGGTGGCGGTGGCAGGGTGTGGGTAAGGAAAGGTGCCTGTGTCAATAAGAATGGAAACTCCAGACTTTGTTGGTTTTCTCATTATACCAGAGATTGGCACTTGGTAAATATGTGTCGCACAGGCAAAGGAGGATAGGCTCCCTCACATAACAGCGCATGTGCAAAGAGGGTATCCTGGAAGCTGAGTCACGAATGTGAATGAACAAGTGGATGTGAGGGGAGGGAGGAGGGTGTGTGTGTTCCTGTGTCACCCATCGTCACAGTCACTGTCTGGCAGGGAACATCCTTACAAAGAGCAGGGGCCAAACCCCAACTTCTCTTGTACCTCTGGCCTTTAACCAGACACGATCTCTGGACCATGCTACACTCAGCCACTGAGCCTCTCTGAGCCCCTTTCCTTCTTTGGTTCAATGGGGACACAAGGGCCACCTCTCGGGCTGTTGTGTGGATGACCTGGAGTATGTGAGCTCAGGTGGAAGTGCTTTGTGAAGGGCCCTTCATGCAGATGGGAAGGCCTCTGGGTCATGTCAGGGGAGCTGACAGACAGTCCTGCTGCAGGTACAGCTGGCTCAGGTCAGAGCTCAGCACCATCCCCCCCCAAGAGGGCATCACCCCCGAGCCCCACTCGGCTGCTCTGTTGGGTCCACCTCTGACCTGGCCACCTGTCGCAGCACTTCCTAGTCTGGGGAGCCCATGGCTGGTGGCAAAAACAGACCAGGGAAACCCTCCTCTCTCCCCAAAGGGCCCCCTCACCACACAGGCCGCGGCCCTGGGTCTTGCTGGCTTTGCTGGCCTCCAGGATCATGAGCCCTGAGCTGTGCAGCCACTGGATCTGGATGTTGGAGGGCGTCCGGATCACGTACATGTGGCCTGTGTCCTCAATTCGGAACCCATACCTGCTCACAGGTGGCCACACAGCCTGGGAGTCCACAGCCAGCTGGAGAGGAGGAAGCTCTGTGTGAGCACAGTTAGCCCACGGATCGAGCAGCCTGTTTGTCCACCCACCTGTCCGTCTGCCATCTGACAAACATTTACAGGCACCTCCTTTGTCAGGCCATTTCAGGCACATGGATTCAAGATGCAGTCCAAGGTGTCATAGGTCATTTCTGAAGAAATTTTTATGAGCAAAAAACCAAAACAGCAAGAAATGCAACCACAGGCAGTGGCTGCACCCTGATGTCTGCATGGACAAAAACCACAGTCCTTGGAACCGCTGTCCTGCTTTCTGATTCTGCTCAGGTCATTTCTCCCAGTAGATCTCCTCTCAATCCTGGGTTTTCAAGTTAAACATTCTTTCTCTGAGGTCTTCTCATCCCTGGGCTCACCAGTCAGACGTAATCTGTTTGTTCATTTGTAAGGTTCACAGTGGACAGTGAGTCTCCTAAGGGTAGGAACTATGTCTGATTCTTTGAACTTCCAACATTTGCCTTGGAAAGACGTAACTGGAAATTCAATCACTATTTGTTGAATATTCAATACACCTTCATTCTCATGGATATTTTAAATTCTAAGCTATGATTTTACTATGTATTGATAAGGTTAAATTTGCATGTGTCATGAATTATTAGTTTTATGCAATAAAACCAGGAGGACAAGATTAAGATTATAAAATATTTATTATCACTTAACTGTCTCCCTTCAAGAACAGACCATTTTATTAATCACCTTGCAAATTACCCAGCACATGAACTATTGCATTGGACTAGAAGGAGCCTCATTCTTGGAGTCAGAAACTGTTGTGACCTTGGGAAAGTCCTTGGCTCTCGCATAGCCCAGTCTTTCCCCCGTACCAGCAGGATGCATGCTCCATGGACCCTGAACACACTCCATGTTCTGAGAGTGCGCATCCATTTCCAAAGCCCAGGGAGCCTCCCCGGGGTCCACGGAAGGACAGAAGCCTCGGACTTTTTCTGATCAAGTTGGACTGATGAGAGCTGGCTTTGCCCTCTTTACTAAATAACTAAAACCTCACTGAATATATGAAACAGCCATTGAACAGACAGTGCCAGAGTGTGACCCTTGAAAAGAGGGTAATAAACAGGGTGACTGGTTACTTCTGAGAGAATTTCTAGGCTGCAGTAAAAAGGGGAAGGAGCCAGGCAGGGGCTAGAGGTTTCCCTGAATCTGAGGTTCATAGAGGCACAAATAGGACAGAACACTGAAGAGAAAGAGCACATGTGTTCTGGGCTTTTCAAAGAGTAACCTCCACCAAGGACACTGTTCTGAATTTTCAGCTGAACCTCGATCAATTTGTGCAGGTGAGAAAAACACCTGATGCTAGCAGAAAACCACCTGAAAGAAATAGCATAAAATCCTTCCAGATAACAGAGGGCTGAGAGTAGCTATAGCTACCACTTCCTAGAGAGAGAAACATGGCGAAATACAGGTCATCAGACAGAGAACACAGAAAGATATGCTTCAACATTAAGGAATTGATATGCAGAACAAAGAATAGGCAATAAAATCTCACTTAGAATAAAGGCTGCTCCGACAAGTGTCAAAATGATCAAACCATCCCTTAGTACCATAACTGTTATAAAGCTCAGGAATATTTTTTAAACAAGATAAAAAATTATCCAACAAAGTAAAATCCATAATGTCTAAAATTCAATAAAAAATGTCAGTTACACAAAGAAGCAAGAAAATGCAACTCATAATGAAAGAAGAAAGAGTTAGAATTGACCAAGAAATGACACATATGGTAGAACTAGTAGACAAGGGCTAAAACAGTGATCATAAGTATATTCTGCATGTCCAAGAAAGCACAAGAAAACATAATTATTTTGAGGTGATATGATACAGATAAGAAAGAAATTCAGATCAAACTTCTGAAATGAAAATATAATGTCTGTGACAAAAAATACACTGAGATTAACACATTTAGACACTGTAGATGAACAGATAAATTAACTTGAAGATAGAACAATAGATATTATCTAAAGTGATATATGGAAAGAAAAATGCCAAAGATCTCATTCTTTGAGAATAACAACAGACTTGACAGCTCTCTAGCCAGCTGGCCAAGGAAAGGAGGGAAGATATGAATTACTATCACTGCTGTCGGAGCCTCCTCCCACTTTCTGATAATTGTCTTCTTTGTCTGTAGCTTTTCTTTTTCCAGAATGTCATATAAATTGAACCGACTAGTGTACAGTAACCATATTCAGAATGACAGAGCTATCCCCTATCATGACTGTGGGTCACAGACCATAGATCCTTGTTAAAACTTAGAGAACTGTAGATTAAACAATAGCCATTTACACATGTAAGTTATGCCTTGATTTTTTTAAATGAAAAATTTTAAAACTATGCTTCCATTCCCTGATAATCTGTTATGTGCCCTTCCTGAGAACTCAGGAGTGATGACCTTGTGTTCCGAAATCAGAGCAGATTCCAAAAAGAAAGCTTCAGATTTGGGCTCAGAAACTGAGATAAAGTCATGACTTTGGGGTCCAGGAGGAGACAAACTTGTCCCCCAAGCATGCCTGTTAGAGATAACAGAGGAGACCCACACTGTGTCCTCTTCGACTGAGGTGACTTAAGTCAAGTTTGTCAAGCTTAGATGCAGAGCTTGCTGGTGTATACAGTCCCCTTCTCGCCCTACTAATGTGTTCATATGGCCACACCATGCTTCTGACATTAGGGTGAGCACAGGTGTTTTAAAAAAGAGAGTTTCCTTTTCCTCCGTCCCCAGTCACAGGTTGAGCCCCTATCTCTGGACATCCTGTCCCTCAAAGATGCTGCCCTGCCCTGAAGCCACCTCCTTGATGCACCCACCTTCCTGTTGAAGCGGTCAAAAATGACGTGGTGGGCCAAGTGAGTCACATTCAGCATCACCGGACAGAAGGGGGGCCAGTTCAGGTGTCCCTGAAGAGAGAGCCTGTCTTCACCATCTGGAGTCCTGCCTGGAGCCCCCTCCACGTGAGCAAGGGCACAGCATGAGCATGGTGCGCAGAACCCTACAGAACATCTTTGGTCCCCCGATCTCATGCAAATCCAGCCAAAAAGAAAGGGAAAAGCTGCCTCCTTCCACTTGGCTCCCAGGGGCATCGTAGTGGGCAGTGCCAGGCAACTGGCATCCACAATCACAGGCATGAGCTTGCAGTAGCTGCCTCAGCTCCTCTACACCTGTGCCATCCCCCAAGAACCCAGAAAACCAGCACATGCTGTGAATTGTGCAGGGCCCAGGCCAAGCCAGGAGGTGGCGCTCTCTGTCAACACTTCCCATGATCCTCCAGGGAAGCAGTCATTTGTCCTGTGGCAAGTGGGAGGTGACCATGCTAGAAGATCAAGACTCAAATCACTGTCCAATCTCCCCTCTAAGCCTAGATCGATTCCCAGGGCTTGGCAGGGTGGGAATCATGGGGCACTCACCAGGTTGGCGCTTTTGCAGTCCAGGACATGGATGGTGATCATCTCCTCTGGGCTCTGGCTGAGAATGTAGATGGCCTCCTTGAACAGGGCAACATGGCTCCCATCAAATGTCACAAAGCTCAGGTCAGGGAAGATTGAGCACCGGCCTGGGGACAAGGGCAGGATACATGGAGGACGAAGATGTCTCTGGGGCCAAGACCACCTAGGAAGATGGGATGGGGCAGGTGGCTGGGCCCTTCCCTAGGTGGTTCAGAGGCCCTGAGGGTGAAAGGGTCCCTTGGATGAAGCTCCTCACAGGCAACAGAAGGTGCAAAGGCAGGGAATTGGTCAGGTCAGGGGTCACACAGGACATGACAGGAGTTCACGAATCAAGGATAGAGTCATGCTGGGGTAGGCAAGTGAGGGGCACCAAGGCTCTGGGGGATCTATGACTCACAGGCACACTCCCAGCGGGGACAGCAGCGGTCCCCGCCCACCCGCACAGCGAGGCCCAGGACCCCACAGCGAGGGGGCCTCGCATCCTGAGGACAGTGCTGTGACTGGTTCACACGGATCAGCTGGCCTTCTATGCAGATGTGGCGAACACAGTCCTGCTCAGCAATGGGCTGGGACACACAGCAGAGGGACAGGTGAGTGCTGTCCCATGAGATGCAACCCCCCCCCCCCCGCCTGAGCATGCTGGAACAGTGCAAGACTACTAGGGTATGTTCCTAGTGGGTGCACAGAGCATTAGATCTGGGACCAAACAGCAGAGGCCCTGAGACCCCTGCTAACTTCCTGGCCCGTGCCAATAGCTCCAGACACACAGCGTGCAGACACAGCAGTTCACACTCAGACACACACACACGCATGCAGGCACACTCCCTATGTCACACAATGCTGTCTCACAACACATGCACCGCATACACACGAACACACACAGATACACAAGCACCACTTTAAGTCTAACATGCACACTGAGCTGACACCCACACGGGTCCTCAGGCACCAGTGCCCACAGGAGCTCCTCATCATCGCACCCTGGGTATCACACCAAGCCATCTAATCAGCACCCTGGGCCCCGCTGGCAGATGTGGCTTCAGGGTCCCAGAACAACACCAGGAGAGCGGGGCAGGGGCACAAATTGCGGCGCCACTTCCGCCTATCAGCCTGGGTGCTTGTTAAAGGCCAGAGAACGTGAGCCTGTGGTACCTGGTGGCACAAGGAGGGACAGTGTGGAGGGAGGGACTATAGATGGCACAACCCCGCAAGGGCACTCACAACACAGGTGGCAGACGTGTTGGCCTCAAGGATGGCAGCTGAGGGCTCAGCCAAACCTGTGGCTATGCCATGGGCAGGAGCTGAGCGCCCAGACTGCTCGGTGGTGGCCTCACTCAGGGGCGCCACTGGGAGCTGGGGTCCTGCTGAGGTTCCCTGGGGCTCTACCAGCTGAGACAGCAGAACAGGGGAGCTTAGGGCATGGGGTGTGGGCACCAGTGGCACTGTGCCAGCCCATGGGCCCTTGGCCTCCGTCACCAAGGGAGCAGGAGTGTGGGCTCCAGCTGGCATGAGCCCGATGGGCCCGCCCTTGGCAGGGCCATAGATGGAAGTGGGCAGGGACGCATGCTTGGACAGGATGGCCGTTCTCTGCGTGGTGCTCTTCCACGGGACCACTGACACTGTACGGGCTGCCCCTGAAGCCACAGCCAGGTCTCCGGAGGCTGGCAGCATGGCTCCCGGAAGCGGTCCTGGAGCTATGCTCATTGTCTGAGGAGCAGTGTGACTGGAAGGTTGTATCTGGGCCTCTGTAGATGGTGTGACACTCAGTGGGGGGCTGAGTGTCTGGGAAGCAGGAGTCAAGGCCACTGCCAGAGATGTGGCCCGATGCTGATGTGGGGAGGTGGTGACAGGACTGTGGGGGCCAGCCATAGCCACTGGGGCGGACGTGCCCACTTTGGCCAGGGGCAGGCTGGTGTCGGGGGGCAGCCCAGAGAGCAGCTGGGGCAGCCGGGTGGCCTCCGGAGACAGGAAGGCTGAGCCTCCCAGCCCCTGAGCAGCTGTGGCTGGGCTGGCAGCAGCAGGCGTCTCTGGGGCCAGAGGTGGAAGCCTGGTGGCTGTGGTGCTGTGCCCGGCTGGGCGGGGCAGCACAGTGGGGACTGAGCTTGGATATGGGGGTGCTGGCAGGCCCGTGGGCTGGCCATGCCCAGGTTCCCCTTTCCCTGTGGATGGCACCACTTCCATGCCCTTGGTGGCCAGGGGACTGGCAGGACCTTGTTCTGCTGCTGTGCTAACCACAGCCTGGGCTCCGCTGCTCCGGGCCAGGGTGGGCTGGGGGGTCCCTGTCTCACTTGTGAGCGCAGTTATGGTAGGTGTCAGCAGAGCCTTGGGGAAGCCTGCAGAGGTAGGAGGCCTAGAGGAGGGACTCGGTGGCAAGGGGGGCTGCAGGGATGTTGTCCTAACAGGCAAGGAGCCATGACCTGGTGCTGTCACAGCTTTGGTCATGAGTGGGAAGGGCGGTACAGGGGGTGACCGGGCAGAGACTGTGACGTTGGGGCTCCTCACAGGGGTCACAGTCACCCTGGTGGTCTCCATGGCACCTGATGCCATGCCAGGTGTGGGTGGCGGCAGAGAAGAAGGGAGGGATGCGGACGCTGGGAGGTGGGAGGTGGCCAGGACACTGGCGGTCACTGGCCTGCTGGCTGGAGCTGCTGTGGGGCGGACAGAGAAGTTAGAGGCTGTGAGGCCCAGTGGGTACTGCAGGGCTGCCCGGGTGGGGCCCGGGGACAGCGTCGGCCCCTCAGTGGCTGCCATCATGGGGTTCAGGGCTGCAGTGAATGGGGCGGCTTGGGTGAGGCCTGGCCTGAGTGTGGAGGCCGCAGCAGTTTCCTGGAGCAGCTGTGGCCACTTGTCACTGGGGGTGGACAGCACTTGTCCAGGAGGCAGGGTTTTGGTGCCAAGGGCCTCTGTGGGAGCCCAAACAGCTGGCTCCACACCTGGGGAAGACGGGAGAAGAGGTTCGAGAGGTGAGCACCACCGCTCCAGTCATCTCCCTGGGCAGGACTGAGGTGTGGACAGAGGTGATGCATGAGGCGTCTAGTCTGGCTCCCCCATAGGTCCACTCTGTGAAATGGGGCGAGTGGGCTGGGTGAGCCTCTGCCCACTCCGAAGCGCTCTCCTCCCCGAGGCTCATGCTGACCTGCTGCTCAGGAAGCAGAGTCCTGGGCAGGAGTTCCCAGTGAGACCTGGCACTGAGGAGCCTGAGGGAAGGAGAACTCAAGCTACTTACAGTCCTCCAAGTGGACACATCGCTGTGTGACTTCATCTAGGACCTTGGGGACGGGGCACACGGGGACACAGCCTTCAACCCTGAAGATAAAGCAGGGGCGGTCAGGGGTCTAGATATGGGATCAGCTGCCCTTTCACCTGCATAGAGCACAATTCTTATCCTTCTGTCTGATACACGTATGCACATGCTTATCACATGCTTTCCTATGAAACTCCATAGAGAGGTCATACACGTGCGTGTTCCCAGACATGCATGCAATGCACTTGTGAATAAGTCATGGCTACACACACACACGTGACATGATCACATGTTGCCACTAGCTAGAGATCACATGGTCTCATGCACACCCCCATGCCTACTTACACATACATATATATGTACATATCATATGGTCCCACAAATATCAGCATGTACATACTTGTGCCCACACACTGCTACACATACCGCCCATATACATGTAGCTCACACACATATGTACATGCAGCTGCGTACAGCCATGCATACTTGTATATACAAATACACAACATTCAGCTATATGTATGTCATGCCCAAATAAATAGACACATATACATCATATGGCACATTCAGAGATGGAGACACAATTAGCATGCCCCACACATCCCCATACACACAAAGGACTCACACATGGGTTACCTGAGCACACATGGGTTCACACTTGTGCTCACAGACCACACAGAAGTCTGTTCACATGTGTATATGTGTGCAAGTATGCACACGTGGATGCTCAAGCACACCGGGGCATGCACCTTGACCCCACACCACTGTCCATCACCTCTTACCTGGGCACATCCTGGCATCTGGCTGCCGTCGGGTCCCGGCAGGTTTGGAAGCAGGGGCTGGCACAGGCATCGTAATGCCATTCACAGATGGCGTAGGCAGCCCCCATGGGATGGGCATCTAGAAAGGTGACCAGCCTGAGTCTGGACTGAGCGAGGCCGGGCACCGGCTCTGGGTCAGATGCCAGAGCACCCAGCCCCTGCCCTCCCTGCCCGAGGGGAGACGAGAAGAGTGGAGGTGAAATGAGGGGCTGTCTTCACGGTGGTGGGCTGGCACTGTGGGTCCAGGGATGGAGGGCTGCCGACCGGTGTAAGGCTGAGCCCAGGGCAGCTCTGGGGTGGGCAGCTGCAGCTGGGCTTCGGGGTGGATAAAGAGGGCACGTGGGCCCCTGATCTCTGCCTGAGGCTGCCCCTTGCCCTCCCCGTGGGAGCCTGGTGCCTCAGCCCCCTTCTCCCTCTCTGGCAGGGCCACAGAGCCCCCCAGAGGGCCCAAGTGAGGTGCTGGGCATCTGGCCCCTGATGTGAGGGAGCCCTCTCTGTAGGAGCCTGGAGGATCTGACCACGTGTGACCATTGCCCTCGAAGCTGGGCTGATGCAGATGGTCACCATGCAGCTGACTAAACCGCCCCGAGTGCCGCACTCAGGCTTGTGTGCATTTACCCATGAGCCCACCCAGTCGTCCTAACAGAAGTAGCCACCCCTAGAATCCCCAGGCCACAGGTGAGCAAAGTGAGGCATGGATGATGGGAGAAAAACATACTCTCCCAAGGGAGATGTTCTCAAAGCATGTCCGATGGCCAGTGCCTTGATAAATGAAGGAAGCCTGTGGTCTATGGGGGAGGGCCATGGAGGAGGCCACAGGACCAGCGTCTGAGCACGAAGGTTCACAGAGAGGTGTGGGCAGACTTCAGGGAAGGCTGGAGGGCAGCTCCTCTCTGGCAGCCCCTCCAGACACCTGAGGCCCCCACTGTGCCTGAAGAGGGGACTGAGCATTGATATTGGGGTGCACCAGCTATGTGTCAGGCCCAGAGGGATGCCCATGCGGGTCCCGTCACCCTCACCAGAGCTATGTGAGGATTTGGAGGTGAAGTCCCAGAACAGAGACCTGCAGGGCCCCCTCTGAATGCCAGGGACAGGGTCAGGATTCAAATCCAGGCCCACCCATCTGCAGAACATGAGCTTTTCCCACCATGCCTCAGCAACTTCCAGAGGGGGACTCTGCAAATTCCGATGTCACACTGATAACTCTGTCCTGGTGGGTGGCCTCACTGGGGGGCTCACACTGCTGGATGTGAGCATGGTTCCTCTGGGTACTGGTTGGTATTTTAGGGCGGGGGCAGAGTGAGCCTTGGCCTTCTCTGATGGGAAAGAGCAGGGAGCTGCTCCACCCTGCCCAGGGGCTAGGGCCCCCAGGGAGAGGGGACGCCTGGCTGCTCAGCTGGCCCCACAGAGCTATCCTTAAAATCACAGCAGTCATCCCAAGAAACCTGAGCCACAGGCTCCCCAAGCTGCCACCAGAATCCCTTCTCCCCTCACTTCCACAAAGGCCACGTATTTTTAGCCTGTGTAATTGGCCTGGGGCAGTAGTCAGGACCAGGAAGTCGGCTGGGCTCCAGGCCACACTGCCAATAGCTTCCTCGGCCACTGGTGTGAAGGACAGACCACTTCCCTCCCTAGAGTGGCCCCTCGTGGCCTGACTGTGCCAGGAGAATGGCTCTATCTCTTGGGGTGACAGGAACGGTCGTGAGGGGAGAGGGCAGGAAGAGTGGTTGAACGTGCGCACAGCACAAGGACGAACGAGGGTGGGAGGCACCTACCCAGCAGGCGGAAGAGCGTGCCCCGGCGAAACGCCTCCGTGTGCTCATAGTGCCGCAAGGTCAGCACAGAGCCCGACACGCAGAGGAAGGAGCCAGGCTTTGCCAGGGATTCCAGGGCCACCAGGCCCTCCCGCCATGTCCCCCGGTGCAGCGAGAAGGAGGCATGGTGGTGGAAGGCTTCGCCGCCCTGCCACTTAGCCAGCTCCACAGACCCGTTGGCTGTGATGTGGAGGAAGAAGTTGGGTCTGTCTGCCGCCTCCAGGGAAACCACATCCGGGTCTGCACAGAGCCACACGGTAGGGTCAGCACGGAGCAGGGCCCAGCACTCTGTCACTCAAGCTGACAACTCGTGGCTGCTCTGGGCCCTCCTCCTCCTGCCTGCCGCCCTCTCTTCAGCCCACACCATCTCTGTCTCCAGCTGCTTTATCTCTCCTCTCCTGCCTTCCCTCTCCCCTCCTTCCTTCCCACTTCCTTCCACAAACACTCCTGAGAACCCGCTGTGTGCTTGGCACTATTCTAAATGCCCGAGACTCAGTGGCAAACAGAGCAGATGGAACAGCCGCCTGAAGGGACCCAGACTCTGGGCATTTGGGACAAGCTGGGGCTTGGTGATTTGCCAGGTTTCAGTGTCCTCAGCCTGGTCCCGCGGCTCTTAAGATCCCAGAGGGTCAGCGCTGGCAGCTCCTAGTCTGACCCCAGCTGGAGAAAGAATCCTAGAAAGTTTGCCCAGAGGTCTGAAGCCTGTGTTCTGTTTCCTGACATTATCATGCCAACTTCTAGAGCTGCCAGGTGGACAATCCCCAGCCCTTCCCACAGGGTCCCACGGGTCCCCAGAGCCCCAGGTCCACAAGCAGATACATGCAATGTCCCTGGATCTGAGTCCTGGGCCCCCATGTGGGCTGTGTTGTGGGCGAGGGATTAACACCTAGTCTGTTAAGAGGAAGGCAGGGAGGCGTGTGTGGGAGGCTTGGCTCCAGCCTGCTGCCACTTCACCCATCTTGCCTGTCCTCGGTGTCCCCAGTACCCTCCCTAGGCTGGGCAAGAAAACACACAGTAACTGGAAGAGGAGTCCGCTGTGGATGTTAAGAATAACTGCTCTTTATAAATGGCTTACTGGGCCAACGAAGCCTTTTCCTGCCTGTTAAATTATTTCAGGATCAGAAACGAGTCTATACTATGCTTACTCAATATAGAATCCGATACAGTTCTTGAAATTTTAGCTACAGCAACTAGGCAAGAGAAACAAAAGGAATACAAATAGGAAATAAAACAGCAAATCATCCTGATTTGCAGGTGTTCCAATCCTGTACTCAGAAGACCTCAAAGAGTCTCAGAGATGATAAACGAATTTAGCAATATAGCGGGATATAAAATCAACATTAAAATTAACAGCTTTACTATACAATGACAAAGGGCTGGCTGAGAAAGAAATGAGGAAAACACGCTATAATAGCTTCAAATAAAATAAAATACCTAGGGATCAATCTCATTAAGAAGGTGAAAGACCTCTACACTGAAAACTCCAGAACGCTGAAGAAAAATTGGAAAAAAAAAAAAAACCCAAACACTAGAAGTTGGAATGACACCCATGTTCATGGATTGGCAGAGTTAACATTGTTTAGACAGCCACATTACCAAAAGCAACCTACAGGCTCAATATCATCCTATAAAAAATATCAGTGACACTCTCCACAGAACTAGAAAAAAATCAGTCTTAAAATTTATATGGAAACACAAAAGACCCAGAAGAGCCAAAGCAAACCAGACAAAAAGGGCAAGGCTGGAGGCTCACAGTACCTGACTTGAAATTAGACGATAAAAGCCACAGTAACTAAAAGAGCATGGTACTGTCACAAAAATAGACACATAGACAAATGGAACAGAGTGGAGAATACAAAAACCCACACAGCCACAGTCATCCGATTCTGGACAGAGGAGCCAAAAATATATGGTGGCAATGAGACAGCCTCATTGACAAATGGTGTTGGGAAATCTGGATAAACATTGCAGAAGACTGAAACTAGATCCCTCACTCTCAACCTGTCCAAAAATCAATTCAAAATGGATCAGATGAGTTGGGAATTTAGCTCAGTGGTTCCAGAGCCTGACTAGCAAGCACAAGGTCTTGAGTTTGATCCCTGCTATTAAAAAAAAGGGGAGGGGGTCAGATTCCTAGGTATAAGCCTCCAAAGCCTGAAATTTCCAAAAGAAAACACATGGGAAATATTTGAAGCTACAGACACAAAGACTTCCTAACAGGACTCCAATAGCACAGCATCAACAGATAAAATTATGTTGAATTTAAAAGTTCCTGCACAGCAAGAGGCACACTTAACAGAGTAGAGACATCCTGCAGAATGAGAGAAAAGTTTACTGGCTACTTTCCCAGGTGGATGAATACCTAGAATATGTAAAGAGCACAAAAAGCTTAACATACACAAAAAAGTCAAATAGCTTAAGCAATAAACGGGCAAAAGAAGTGAAGAGACACTTCTCAAAAGAAGTACAAATGGCCAGTAACTATATGAAAAAAATGTTCAACATTTGTAGCCATTAGGGAAACATGAATCAAAACGAGTCTGAGGTCCCATCTCATCGCAATCAGAATGGCTGTCATCAGACATATAAAAAAGAAGTAAATAAGCCCTCCCTTGGACCCACGTTACAACTCTTTGGTACATACCCAAAGTATAAAGTCAACGTATTCTGCAGATATCTGCACACCCATGTTTACTGAGGCACAATTCACAATAGCCAAGATGTAGAACAAGCCCTGCAGCCCATCAGAGGAAAAACAAAGAAAATGTGATAGGTGTACCAAACGGAGTTTTATTCAACTATAAGGAAGAATGAAATTGTGTCATTCACAGCAAAATGGATGGATCTGGAAACGATCATGTTGAGCGAAATAAGACAGATTTAGAAAGACAGACATCACACGTTCTCCCTCATATGTGGGAGGACAAGAAAGTAGAAGGGAGACTATTATCAGGCAAGAGGCAGGGAATAAAAAGGAGGGGAGGGGGTATAAGGGCGGATAATGGGGAGTGGAGACAAACAAAACGTATTATATGCCTTGAAACCCCCCAGATGTAGAACTCGGGGGGGGGGGGAGGCGGGAGCAAGGGAATCCTGGAGGGGTTAAACGACTAAAATATGTGTACGGATGAATCTGCCAAAATGAAATCCACTGGTATGTATCATTAATTCAGATAGGGTGAAGAAAGTTCCCATCAGCAGCAGATACATACTGAGGGCCGAGCCCTGCGCTCAGAGGGGAGGACCGAGGTGAGATCGGAGGTCGGTCCGGGCCAGTTTCTCAACTGTTTTTCCAAAGTCCCCTAAATAGGAGGAGTTGAACCCAGATCTCGGGCGCACAAGCTTGTTTTAACCTAAAACACTCAAGTGACTCATCTTCCTTCTCTGGATGTGTTTTCTTCTTCTTCCCTCAGGCTGGGACGTGGCAGTCCGGGGAGCTGGAGAGCTAGAGGCTGGTGCCCCGTGGCTCCTGCAGGGAAGCCCCGCCCCACACACCTCACTCCCGGTACCGAATCAGCGATAGGAAGAGAGCACAATCTCCCAGCCCCAGAGGGCCCAGCCTTTGCCAAGCCGCTGCCCAGCTCCTCGCCCTGAGCGGGCATCGCTTATTTCAGGAAGTCAAGACTGAGCAGGGCTGCGCCCGGGGCTCCCGCGGTGTCCTGACTGCGCCAGTCATGCCGGTTCCCCACCGGACCGTGCCCCTCACATCCCGAGCTCCTGTGCCTAGCTGTGTGTCTGGCCTGCAAACGCGGTGCCATGACAGACAGACAAGAAGGTGTGCAGAGGGGCTGGGGGAGGACAAAGAAGAAAGAGATGAGGAAAGACTGAAGGAGGCGTTGCCCCTGGGCTTTTGGACCAGGCTCGCCTAAAGTGAGGCTTGAAGGCCCAAACGGCCCTGGCCTCGCTTGAATTTTCTGGAACGATGGAAAAGATCCCCCTTTTTCCACACAGGCTAAGAAGCTGACCCAGAAGCCCGGCCTGGGCCGGGAAAGGGGCAGCTGTCGAGTGCTGGTCCCCCCAGCCACACAGTTGGCTCCGGGCCTCGCACCCGCCCCTCCTCCCGCACCTGCCTCCTTCCCCGGCCCGCTGGCAGGCGCTTACCGTGGGCCGCGGCCTTGTGCAGAGCAGCTGTCAGCAGAAAGCTCACCATGTCCCCTGGCGCCACCTCCTCTGCCTTTGCTAGGGCTACGTCACCGCCCACCGCCTTGGCGGCCACCAAGGCGCCGCCGGCCGCCACACTGGACAGCTGGAAGGGCCCCTTACCTAGCGCTGGAGAGAAGAGCCGGGTCAGAAGCTCGTCTCTCCTGTCAGAGGCGGAGAGGGAAGATGCGGGCCGGGGGCCTGGGGGGTCTTCCTATCCAGGCCCCAGGAACTTGATGCCCCAGAGAAGGAAGCGACCGAACCCCAGGCTGTCAGTGCGGCGTCCGAGTTGCTCCACAGCCAGTCTGGGCCCCCCTAACTCCCGACACACGACTGTTACAGCCTCTGCTCCATCAGAGACCCCTCTGGGGGACGGCACACCGTCTCCCACCCATGGCCTGAGGGATGAAGCCTCAATGGTTGTGCTTAGCTATTTAAGAGCCAGTCACTTTTGTATTTGGGGGTCCCTGGAGCTGGGGGTGTAAGCTGGAGCGGGCAGGGTTTTCCCAGCCAACTGCCTTCCTGCCTCTGGTGCGCCCATCCTCCAGGGCCTCCTCCCCACGGCTGCCCGGGCCCCCTCCACCCATGATTCCTGAGGACTCGCCTATGGCTCCCCTTGGCCCTCGGGATAGAATCCAGGGGACCTTTGCCCCTGACCCTATCTCCCCCCGGCCCGACACCCCGGCTTTTACCACACTGAACTCCTCTCGCTCTTCCTTGAAAGAGCTGAGCTGTGTCCCTGTTGCGTCCCCCTCATGCTGCTCTGAGAAACCCGCCGTTTTGCGCCTAGCAGACACCTACTCAGTCTTTGGGGACCAGCTGAAATGTCACCTCCTTGGTGAGCTCTCCCTGCACCCTCTCCTGTCTCACACACAAGCATCGTCCTTCTCCTCTGCACCCTGACAGCCTTTAGAGCGGCCACACGTTGGTGAGGATCCAGATCGGGGTCCAATGCCGTCTCTCCCACTAGCTGTGAGTGCACAGGCAGTGCTGTGCGGGTAAAAGGTTAACAACCGGCACTCAGGGAAAAGTAAATAAATAAGCAGAATCTAATGTGCAATGCTTGCTGATTTCCATGGTGTCAGTACTCCTAGTGGGTGTTTAATTTCAAACTCCCAACTGAATGTGGAGTCGGGGCCACTTGATACAGGCCAGCTCCTCACACGCTGGGACAGGCCTCACTACCACCGACACCACAGCTCCCCACTAGGGCCCAGTGAGAGAAAGTGTGGGTGGGGGAATGGAGCAAGGGATGGAGGAGAGGGTGGGTGGGTGGGTGGAAGATGCTAGAAACAGCTTGTCCTTTGCCAGTCACTGCCACCCGAAATGCCACCACAGAGAGACGACTGCACAGACTCTTGCTGAAATGTCTTGTCTGATGTCAGGGTGACCCTGCCTGTCCCCAAGACTGCAGCTCTCCCCCTTACACACTTGGTCTTTTCGGAGTGAAAGGTGTGGGACCGCCAGGGCCCCCCGAGGGCTCACACTGTGGCAGGACCATCTCTGCCTTGTCCTGCTGGCCCTGATCAGCCTCATCTTGCAGACCCCTCACTTGGTCCGTGTCTCTTGTCTGTCCCTTCCACCCCACCAGCCACACTCTTGTCAGGGAGGTATTCCTCAAATCAAAATCAGATAATGCAGAAAACTAAGGACAAGGTTTTGGGCTACACCCACATAGGCCGGCTCCAGAAGTGTACCGGGGGCAGGGTTGGGGACTTGGAAGTCAGAGCACCAAGGACAGAGGAGCTTCTAACTCTGCCCAGCCTTGACCTTGGCCCAAATGGAAGAAATTGAATGCTATAAATGACTGTTTTTAGCAGCACTGAAACTACCCCATCCCATCCCCACCCCCCACCCCCGCAGCCAATTCAACCCAGTAAAAATGGACTAAGTGGCTCTAATTCTAGAATTAACCCTCTTTGGGTCCTAAGTCATGACCTATGTCTTCATCCTCATTAATAATCTAGATGTTGAAGCACATCTTGCTACCTTGTGGCCTTGGCTATATTTGAGGATGGATCTGACAAGCTCTACGTCCTGCCCTCGCCTTCCTCAGAAAGACCTGTCTGCATGTGCTTTTGCTAACTCTCATCTTGAGGGAAGCCTGAGGACCCGCTGCGGGCCTGCTGGGTAGCCAGGAGGCTTCGGGCTGATGAATCAGTATAAATGGTGCTTCTACCTCCTGGTCAAGCTGCCCTGGGTGAGCACAACACCCAGCTCCACTGGGGTCTGCAGGAACTCCTGGGCACAGAGCCCCTGGGCACCCTGAGCCCTGCGCTGGGGTCCCCATGTCAAAGCTCTTCAAGACAATGGAACCTCAGGTTGGCCAGGGCTGACATGGAGCAAAGGCAGATCTGGCAGCGCCCTGGCCCCTGGGGGATGGGCTTACCTTTGTTAATGAAATCACAGTCGTAGGCTGGAAAAGAGAATAGAGACTTCTTAGGAGCCAGCACAGAGCTTGGGACAAATGGACGGATTCAGGGCCCCGGAGTCCCAGCCTCCCTCCTCCCCTAAGCCTGAGCTTGTCCTGTCTCCCAGACTCTAAGTCATGGACGATCTTGTATTCAGATATCGAAGGGAGAGACTTCGGATCTCCAGCAAAGGCTCAAAGCCTGACCCTGAGTAGCGTCTCAGTAATGTGTTGAATGAGAGAACAGGTGAATATTGGGCAGCAGGTGTGCAGTCCTAAAGGGCAGGAGTAGAAGCTCCAGAGGAAGAATGCAAGCATAAGACAAAAGCCAGTCTTCCCAGAGCCCGGGATGGGAAGGAGATCAGGCCCCTCTGCAGTACCTAGCTCAGCATTAAAACTGTCACCAACTAGCTTACACGTGATAAGCTCCTACAAGCACGGCCTCGGCGCGCCCTCTTGTGGCGAAGCCTGGCACCACAGCTTGCTTCCCTTGGGTGCTCCTTAGCGGTGGATTCCTTGGTGCACAGGGCTGATTTGGGAACCTTGTAAAGACACCTACAGACAGGAACCAGGCCACTGAGAAACCAGCTGGAAGGACTTGTGATAAAGTCTGAGGAGGCCCTGCTTCATTCGTAAGCACGGTCTGAAGAGAGCACCAACTTCCCCCATGCCTTGACCCCATGGTACAATACATTTGCCACTGCCCTCTCCTAAAGGCACTAGGAGCCAGAAGTCTACCTGCCATGTGACTACACGCAAGCGTTTGCATTTGTGGACAAAATGGTTGAGTTAAAAATCAGCCTCTAGGGGCCGGAGATTTAGCTCAGTGATTCTGCGCCTGTCTTGCAAACACAAACACCTGGGTTCAATCCCTGGTTAACTACATGCAATACTGGGTATGGAGACTCATAGCCAGCAGCAGTCAGTATCACATACTGGTGCTGAGCATGGTGGCTCATGCCTGTAATCCCAGCACTCGGGAGGCACAGGCTGGAGGATTGCTGTGATGTGAGTTTGAGGCTGAGCTCAGGGCCAGTTTGAACTACAAAGCGAAACCCTGTCTCAAAAAACCTAAAAAAAAAAAAAAAAAAAAAAAAAAATCAGCCTCTAGCCAAGTCTCAAGTTTCAGGTGTGTACCCTGGTCCTAGGAGAGTCGTGAAACACCAGCTCTGTCAGGTCAGACGACAGTTCAAATTCCACCTCTCTTGGTCACTGCCTAGGTACACTGAGGTAAGTTACCTTAATGTATCTGAAATAGAGTATCGACCTCTTCAGTAGGACCACTACAACTAGCTCCTGCAATGAGTAAAGCGCTCATTTCCAGTATAAACTGAAGGGTCCCCAAAAACCTCAGTAGTTAAAATTGCAAGAGTTGTGAGAATCAAAATGGAGTCACTTGTGTCAATCCTAACAGCAAGCATTAAATAGTAAATAAAGCAGGAGAATGTGAAGAAAGAAGGGCTGTCACTTCAGTGCACCCACCAATAAGATCCAAGACTCCAGAGCCACAAGGTTACACAAAGGTCACAGAACTCCCACAAAGAATACTTCTGCAGGGACCTCTGTCTGTTCAGCTTTGGACTTTGGATTGGTACTTGAGCATCTTTTATTTTAACTCTAATAGTCAATGATTATTGTTTCAAAACATCTCATAAAATTCTCCTCACTTTGCTTTTGAAAACTTCCCCATGCCTCAGTCTTTTCAAAGACACTCGTAGCTTATCATGGCTGGTATATTCCATTCCAATGTGCTGCTATTCCCAAGTTAACTTAGTAACTTATTCATCTTTGCCTGTGTGTGTTTTCACTGACATGGGAGATACTGCCTTGCAATGTTGTTAGCATATCAGAGCTAACAACAATCCCTGTTAAAATACCAAAAGTTTAAAATAAAGACTGGATCACAAAACAGGGTCCCAGGAACTACAGTAGAACACAAGGCAAAGGAAAAATCAATAATATCGATCCTCTGAGACCTCGTTCATCTGGAGTATTTTTGTAGCATTTTGGAATTTTTTAAAATGTTGCATCCAGATGTTACTGTGCTTGGTCCTCAGTTTCCTGGTGGCCCCTGAGTCTCCTTTCAGGACAGTCATCAAAGAAGTCGAGGAAGAGGGGACCGCTGGGGACAGGGCATCTGTGGCAAAGGAGGGGGTGGACAAAATGGTAGAGGAAAGGGGGGCCCAAGGCAGCGGCTCCCCACCTTCTTCCAGCTTGGGGAAGACTGGGCCATCACCATTGTGACCCCTCACTGCTTGCATAGGGAAAATCCAGTGTGCAGAATACATGAAAAGGGATCAATTAGCTGATAATTTAGCCTTCTCTGTATTCTATTTTATCTTGTCAACATAATTTTCTATATTAAATATGAATGACAATATTATTTTTGAAATTTAAAAAATATGCATTTATACTCCAGGAATGCATGCATATATATATACATTTGTATGTGTGCCTATATTTCCTTGTTTGCTGGGTGTGGCGGTGCGTTCCCATAGTCCCAGTGCTCTGGGAGGCTGAGGCAGGAGAGTCACAAGTTTGAGCCCAGTCTGGACAACTTAGCAACCTATGGAGACCTTACTTCAAAGTAAAAAATAAAAGAGGGCTGTCCAGGGTCATAACTCAGGGCTTTGAATGTATTCGTTTTTTGTTTGCTTGTTTACCGGGCAGAGGCGTTTAATCCACAATGTGTGCTCTCACCCTGGTCACTGGCCTCCACCGCCCAGGGGCCAGAGATCATTACATTCATCACCAACTTGACCCTCACAATCAACTACATGGGTGGGTTTGTTCTACTGTTTTAGATGAGAAAATCGGAGCCCAGAGAGGCCAGATAACTTGTTCAAAGTCGCACAGCATGCAAATGGCAGCACTGGGCCTGGATCTCGTGTTCTCATGCGGCAAAGTGGTCCGGAGCTCGGTTTGCACCACACTATCTGGGGTCGGACCTGGTGGCCTCAGTGTGTTACGTTAACCTCTCCAGCCGCAGGTTCCCCAAAGGCAGCTCTGTCTAAGGTCAGTGAACCGCAACATCCCCAAGCGGTTGGTACCTGACACACACTGAGCACCCAGGAACTGTGGCCCCAGCCTCCCTGTCCCCGGGATGACGTGTGGGACACTCACGGCAGAGGCGGGGGGTCCGCCAGTCAATGGCCACCCCGTGCTGGCAGCACTGGTGTGCATAGGCAGACACGCTGGCACAGAAACACTCGCAGTCACCACCCCGGCTGCACCCACACGTGTCAGTCAGGCAGTTTGAGTAGAACCAAGTGACATCAACCTGGGGGAGTCAGAGGTCAGAGGCCAGAAGTCAGAGGTCAGATCCTAAATGTCAAACCTGTAGCTTTTGGGCTTCTGGCCACCAGCTCAGACACAGAGGGGTGAGTTGTGGGGTGAGGAAGGCAGTCAGCCTCGGGGAAACTAGAGCTCTGAGGGGTGGGCAGATGACCACTTGGGACCTGAGCTTCCTCCTCCTGGGCCCAGGGCAGAATGGAAGTGCGGGCCGCGGTGTGAGGTGACGCTGGTTCTGCAGCAGGGCGCCCTGACAACAGAGCCTGGCTGGAGGCTGGAGACTGCCCAGCCAGCGGGACAGGGCAGACTGGAGGGGAGTGATGGACACATCTCCCTGGACCTGAGATATCTCTTCCAAGGATGGCGGAGGGAGCCTGAGGGAGCAGAAAGGGCTCCAGAGGGCCCGATGGGGAACCACTCACCACAGGGTGGCAGGTCTCAAACACCTCACTGAGCAGGACACCACACTCCTTCTTGGCGAAGGGCTCCCGGAGAGGATTCAGGACACATGTGTCCCGGGGGTCCAGGGTATCCGGGCACTGAAGGCAGAGATGAGGCTGCTGACCTCCCCACACCCTAGAGGCCTGCTGCAGGGGTGTCCACCCAACTCTGCTTCCTTGTGTAAACCCCCTGGGAGTGGGAGGGGCCTACAGTTTGTTCACACCTGGAGAACATGGCACAGGGGTGGGGGCTAGACATGGTTACGTGCGTGTGTGTGTGTGTGTGTGATGACCTGCTTGTGTTACACAAGACTGCAGAGCCCATCTTGCTGGCATCTCTCCCTTGCTGGCTAAGAGCAGGCAGGCAGCCATGCACAGAGCCCACGAGGCCCGAAGTGTGGGTGGTCTCCAGGGGCTGAGGGCGGCCTCTGGCCAACAGCTAACCAAAGAGCTGGATCCTCAGTTCTATCGCTGCAAGGAGCTGGATGCCACCCACAAGCACAGAAGGGAAGCAGCTCCTGCTGAGTGAGCCCTCCAGGAGATAGTCTGTCCTGCCTGTCACCTGGATGCAGCCTCTGAGTCACTAAGCACAAAACCGAACTGATTCCTGACCCACATACACTGAGGTAAGATGTGTGTTGTCTAATAATATTGTCACCCAGCAGCGGACACCTATGCACATTTCCCTGCTGCCTGTCTTCCCTCTTCCCTCAGCCTCATGTCCCCACCGGAGGCCCCAGAATGTGCCTAAAGGTATAATACACAACAAAGAAACACGGGGCGGTGGGGAGGAGAGTGATAAAGGAGTGACAGGACACGAGCAGCTTTGCCCACCTCTGGACTGCGCTGAGCTGCTGGCTGTGCCCAACTGCTCCGCCTACTCTGTCTACACAAGCTCATCTCCAACTATCCCCTACCAGAGCATCGGGTCACTCTGTTGGAGAGGCAGACAGTAGTATTCCTGTCTCCATTCTCCCTCGCCACAGCCATGGCAGACAGAAGTAATAGATCACAGGCTTCCTTCCACAAGGCTCAGCTATTTCTCATTGTGGCTCCCCAGGCGGCCTCTTGTGCCACATGAAGTGAAATCTCTGCACCATCCCTGTCCTGGCACAGCTCCCTCACTTCACAGAGGACCACACAGAAGACAGGATCAACTCCAGGTCACCCATTAAATTAGCAGATGATCTAGGACAAGAAACCAGGCCTCTAGCTCAGTTAGGTGCTAATTCCCTCCACAGCTCACAGCTTGGCAAACCCGATGGAAATCTTCCAAGACAGGGAAACTGCTCATTCCTGCCCCTGCCAGTGTTGTCCTTGCTCTCCGAGGTCTTCTCTCTGATGCACTCATCCATCCAAACAAGGCCTGTCCTTCAGCCCCAGCCCTGGCCCCAACCAGTGTCAGTGTCTTCTCTGTGCCATACCTAGTGCCAGGCGCCAGAGGCATGGAGGTAGATAAGACGGCTATGCTTCTGTGAGCTTCACCCTCCCACAAGGTGGCCATCTCTCCTAGGATGGGCACTTTGTCCCCCTTTCCATGGTCCCTGAGGCTTGGCCACATCATCAGGCCACAAGGCAGAGTCTAGGGCTAGGGCTGCCGGTCAGGAGCTGGGAGAATGTTCTCAGGAGTAGCATGACACAGGCAGGGTGTCCCTCTTCCCGGACTGGGACCCAATGTCCACCTGAGTGAGGGGGGCAGCCAGCCTGGAGAGGATTTACCTCAGCTGCAGCCCAACTGCTGCCAAACTCCTGCGGGTTGGTTAACTCTAGGTTCTCTGGGGTCCGCATCTCATTGATGGTTTTTATGTCAAAGTTTCCGCAGAGGCCTGCCAGCTGCCCCTGAAAGGAAATGTGGGTCAGTCCAGGCATGGCAGGGGGGAGGGGCACAGGCAGAGTCCCCCCGGGCCTGGAGTCAGCATGGGTCCAGAAGCAACTGCTGGGTGCTGCAGTTGGGGGGGGGGCAGTGTCAGGGGTGCAGGGGATCAGAGTGGGTGGGCCACTGGACCAACGTGGCTCTTCTTGGCTCCTCAGAGAGGGATAGCTGGCCCACGAACACCCAGAAGCCCTGTTCGTGTGACTACCTGCCACTGAGGCCCAGCCTGTACATGCACCGTGGTCCTCTGGTCCCACAGGAGCGTGATGTTCTCCTGGGGGAAATGCACCAATGTGAAGAACCCCGCTCGCCAGGTGTGCACCTCCTGCCTCTCGTCCAGGAAGCTCTCGGGACTCTAGAGGGACAGGTGCAGAGTCCTGAGACAGGAGTGTCCCCTAATCCGGGTCAGCAACAAACCTCCGCCCAGATCCAGGACGTCACCGACGCTTCTGCCTCCCTTGTGCAGGGACACCAATGTCTCTGTTCCTGATCCCAGCCAAGAACATCAGCCTTGGCCCCTGAGGTGGTGGTACTGTGGTCCTCAACTGTCCTTTCCCCGGCCCCTTGGCATCCTACACATTGTCTACACAACCCACACTAGCACCGGGCCTTACAGGATTTCCCGAATCGTCATCAAAGATGATAAGCGAGTTCCCAACATTGATGGAAATGAATTTCCTGCAGATGATGCCAGAGCTGTAGCAGTTTACATTTTCCACGATCACAGAGAAGCTGAAATCCGACGTGCTCTGGAGGAGGAGAAAGTGCAGTGAAGCCAGGGAGAGGAGAGGCCTGGCAGATGTCACAGAGATGGAGGGACTCGGACTTGAAAGTAGTCTTCTGTCTACTCCTTAGGAGCTGCATGACTTGGGACAACTTACTTGAGTTCTCTGATACTTTCTGTTTCTGGGTGCCTAGAATGGTGTTTAGCATGGAGTAACTCTCTCAAGTGTGTATGATCAATGAGTGAGCTAAGTAACTGATACAGCAGAGATGCCTGGTGTCGAGACGGGCACCGTCCTACGACACTCAGGTCTGGGCCACCTTCGGAGGGCTGCTTACCAGCACTGAACATTTAAAGGACAGAACTTATCACACAGCAACTCTACTTCTAGGAAAATAGAAATGCACCCATACAACTACTTGCTTCAATATTTAAATACTGGAGTCAACTGAAAAGCTCATCCGTGAGGTATAATAAAAGAATATGTTCTTTCTATAGACCTCAAAAAGAGAAAAAGTACATACTGATGATTTGAGATAATGCCCAAGGTATAATTTTAAATGAAAAAAGCAAATGGCCAGACTCTATTTATATAAAGCATGTGAGTACATGAGTATGTATATGCGTGTGTGTGCGTGTGTGTGTGTGTGTGTGTGTGTGTGTGTGTGTGGTGGAAAACTGTCTCACGGGATACATTCCTATTAGGAGAGTTGTGCAGCCAGGGGCAGGAACAGAAGGGATGGGAAGGAGAATGTGCATTTTAAACACACTCTTCTGTGTTGTCTAACACTTTAGTGACAGGCATGCAATACTTTGGAAATTTTGAAGAATAAAATAAGATGAAATCAGTGATCTTCGTCTCGAGGAGTTACAGGAATTGTGTGAGAGCCAGTACAATGCTGCCCCCTGACAGGCCTCTTGCCTAAGAAACTCCTTGCTGCTATTGTTGCAATTGCTCCTGTGTGGTAAGGAGCACAGGCTTAGCACAGCCATGCTGCCCTGGCGAGTCTGGCACTGTCCTGTTCGCCCTCCTCATGCCCTCTTGCCTCCTGGGGGATCTTGCCTTCACTATGCTATCCATATGGCCTCTCCTCACCCTCCAGGTGAACCAGGAACTTTAAGAAGTGACTCCACGGTGACACTAACTCTCCATCTGCCACAGACTAACTCATGACCTTGAGCAAGTTCCTTAACTTCCCAAGTTGTTCATCTGTGATCCAGCCTTTTAGGTTGCCATGAGACTGAGTAAAAGAACCCACAAATATGGCTCAGTAGACCATCAGACATATACTGTAATACAAGCTCAAAAACCATGAACTCTTTCTCCTACAGACAGCAGGACAGCAGGCCTCTCAGAGCCAACAGCACAAAGTTATAGTGGTGAATGGGCAGACAATGGGGTTCCCTCCAGCCTCACAGAGGCACCTCAGGTGTCAGATGTCCTCTCGCTCAGTCACGCACCAACCTGGAGACCAGAACATAAAAGTGCATGGACAGATCCCTGGCCCCAGCTCCTGTGGGTCCCTCTGGAGCCAGCTGGGCAGATACACCCTGGAACTCACCTTGACCAGGTGCACTTTGCAGGCCCCTACAAAGTCGAATGGGAGCCCGTCAAAGGTGCGGTAATGCCGGTCGCCATAGGCAGTGCAGGTGGAGGCACACGGGTGCAGGGTGCACTGGAACGAGCCCTGCTGGCAGACACTGAAACACACATGACCAACTTCATGCCCCAACACTGCACCCACTTCATGCCCGAATCTCTGCACACAGCCAGTGCCCGCTGAATACACACTATGTGCCACTGGGCAAAGAGTCAACAGAATCATCATCCCCCAGTGGAAGCCTGGAGGGTGTGACTGTGACCCCCTTTTTATGCAGGACACATGGGGCTCACAGGAGTTAGGGACGTCTAACCAATAAGTAAGGGCTGAGATTTAACCCAGGTCTCTGTGACTGCAAAGTTCATATTTGTACCACTCCATCTCTTCACCCAACAAATATCGGGTGCTTCCAATATCCCAGGTGTTCTTTCTTCCAGGAGTTTGAGATTTATCAGTGCAGAAAACAGTAAAACAAACAAAAATATACACAATACCCCCGTCTTTACTTGAAGATGAAAGATATACACTGCAAAAGTTAAAGGTTTCAAATCAATGTTGAAATGGATATAGAAATCTCCAAGAACTAGGCAAAGGTAAAGTTAGAGTAAAGAAGCATGACCTGGGATCTCTGTGTGACCACAGTTATCAAGGATAGTCCTTCCCACTCACACACCGTAGATGCCCTCAGTCGTTCACCAACTCCATGTCTTCCTGAGCCCATGTAAACATCCAATCACCGCTCTCCCAGTGGTTTATAGCCCACGTATCCATGCAGGGTTATCAATACTCCCACAGAGGCTGACCTCAGGCTGCCAAACTAATGTGACTGAACACAGAGTTGAGAAGAGATGGGCAGCCAGGTCCCGTTCTGGTGGTGGGGGGTGGGGGCAGATCCTACTACATGCTCAATCCGCACGAGACCCGGCCACACCTCTGGCATCCACTCCCTCACCACGGAGAGCTGGCATGCTCTTCAGGAGGCAATATTGAGAAGGTTGTGTACGTGGGTTTGGCAGGCGCAATTTCAAAAATCAAATTAAGTAAACAATTATCAGATATCTCCCTGCCTCCTAATGGAGAGAGGATACCCGCTGCATATCCAGTTAACATTTCCCGGGAAAACAGAGCTTCCTGTATCAAGTTTCAAATTCTAAAATACCCTCAGCAGCCACTGGCTCTGACTCCAGACTCTGCTTGGCACCTTCTGCCTTGGACCTGACTTCCAAGGCCAGTGTGCTCACAGGACAGGACTCAGGAGAGCCTCGCTGTCCTGTCTGCCGGTGGAAGTGCAGGACCGGGGTCTGGAATCCAGCAAAATGACAAAAGCAAATCAGTCTTTGGCCGGAGCACCCTTGGTGGAGTGCGGGACAGCCAGTCCCAGTCTCTCACCACGCGCACCTGGCAGTCAGGTGAGCCTGGTCCATCACAGTTAGCAAACCCTAGAAACGTGAGCAGCTGCTCAGAGCTCCATGTGCTGCCATGAAAGCCAGAGGATTCTGGGGTCAGACAGCCAGGGCTCTGATCCTGCAGATACATCGTAGCAATCTGAGGGAAACTGCCTTGGAGCAGGTGGGCTTGGTTGTGACTCTGTTCCTAACTTGAGAAGAAATGTCACAACCACCCTTGGAAACAGAAAAGCAGAGCAGTTTCCACCCCAGCTAGCTGGATGGAGCCTTCTGGGCTTCTCTGCAGAGCTCTTGGGTTCCGAGGCCAGGGGCTTCCTGTACACATTGGGCCACCTCTGCTTGGTTCTTGATGGTGGGACTGGGCTGTGTTTGCTCTTCAACCTTGGCGCACTGGTTTATTATTTCTCACTCTCTCCCCAGGGCTTTCTCCATCAGAAGACTGGGTCCCAGCCTACTGTCCGCTTCTGCTGCTTGACACAGCATAGGGTCTGCACAAGCAGATCTGAGAATTTCCATGAAACTCAGTCTAGACACATATTCTCACACATATGTATACACACATTACTGAACATGGTGTGCACATATACTCAC
>PVIR01009149.1:25504-54283 GCA_004026965.1 Petromus typicus | reverse complement strand
AGCAGCCCTTAGACTTCCAAATTATGATTTTCTTCAACTTAAAACCTTTATGTATTAACCTGATTGCTTTTATGTTTTTTAAACAGCTCCCCAAGCTATGTAGACACATGGAGTCTGTCATCCTCCTAGTGTGACTTATCACTTAGTATATAGCCACTCTGCTCAGTGGCTTTCCAGCCCCATCTGTTATGCCACATAAAGCAAAAATTATATTAAGTGAGATTTTAGAAACATCATCATGGCCTAAACTGAACATCATTTTATGGGAGAGAAAACATATGTTGGACAATTTTCCTTTCGATTCTTGGCTTGGGGCTTTTAGAATTTTAGGATAAAATGGGGAACCCCTCTCCAGACCTCATCATACCCCTGTTGATGTTATTTCTGACATCTCCATTTTGGGGGAGCAACTTCCCTCTGAGGCTGAGTCACTGAAATGCTGGTCTTTTTGTAAACTTGAATTTGGTTTGATCTACTGTTGGAAAAGAACCATTCTAAAACATCACATTCAACTCAGCTTATTCAATATCAGTTTTACTGGGGAGACCACAGTTTGTGGAACAGTGATAGCATTGGCTTGGATGAGGATGAAAGACGGGAGTACTTCAAGTTTGGAATTGTGCGAGGAAATAAGGCCAGAGTCAATCTCAGGCTTGATGTGCTCCCTCCTCAGGAATATGTCTGTTAGATGCTAGGCACAGTACTGAGGGATTTGAGGTGGGGGGAACTCCAGTTTGCAGTTATGAAAGGATCATATAAAATGTTCCATGGGCTCTCACAATGCTCCCACTTTAAAGAACAGAAAATCAAGGGTGAGAAAATTGATATGCCCAAGGCCAGCGGCAAGCAGATGAAGTAATCAATTTCCAGGGCTTCATGATAACTCCTGTTCATTTTTTTTTCCTTTCAGATTGGAAAACTGTGATAAGCCACAATATCAGATGCCTATTTTTGGACGGGGTCTTTAAATTTGGATTTTTAAAAAGTTCTTTATATATTCTAGATATTAGTCCTTTGTGTGAGGAACAGCTGGTAAATTCTTTTTCCAGTAGGTTATCCTTTCACTCTGTTGGTGGTATCTCTTGCTGTATAGAAACTTTTTAATAAGATGAGATCCTCATTATTGATTCTTTCTGCTAATTCCTGTGCTTTGGAGGTTTGTTCATAAAGTCTTTTCCTGTGCCAATGTTTTCAAGAGTTCTACTTAACCTTTCATCCAGCAGGTTTAGTGTTTCTGTTTTCATTCTAAGTATCTAATCCATTTTGATTTTAATTTGGTCCATGGTGAAAGACATGGGTCTAGCTTTAACCTTTGGCAGGCTGAAATCCAGTTTTTACAGCACCCTTTATTAAAGAGGTCATCTTTCCTCTATTGAGGGTGTTTGGCTCCTTTGTCAAAGATGAGGTGGTTTAGTATGTCTGGAGCTTTTTCTGCATCTTCTAGTCTGTTCCAGTGATCCACAGGTCTGTTTCTTTGCAGTGCTGTTTTTATCACAGTGACTTTGTAGTATAGTTTTATTTTGGGGATTGTGATACCACTTGCCTTTTCCTTGTTGCCTAGAGTTGCTTTTGCTATTCTAGATCTCTTTTGATTCCAGATGAATTTCTGGATTATTTTCTCTAGTTCTGTGAAATATACTGTTGGGATTTCGATTGAATTGCATTGAATCTATATAGCAGTCTTCACAGTATGGTCATTTTGACAATATTGGTTCTTTCCACATAGGTGCAAAGGGATGTCTTTCTATTTTCTGATGTCCTCTTCTATCTCCCTTTTCAGAGTGCTATAGTTTTCAGAGTAGAAGTCTTTCAGCACTTTTGTTAGATTGATTCTTAGGTATTTCTTTTTTTGGATGTTATTGTAAAAGGAACTATTTCCTCTATTTGTCCCTCACAGAATCTATTATTATTACTTTTTTTTAAGGTTTTTTTGAGGCAGGGTCTCGCTTTGTGGTTCAGGCTGGCTCTGAGCTCAGCCTCAAACTCACATCATAGCAATCTTCCTGCCTCTGCCTCCCGAGTGCTGGGATTACAGGCGTGAGCCACCACGCCCGGCACTGTGGTATGTGGTACTGGTTGCTGCTGGGCATGAGTCTCCACACCCGGTATGGTATGTGGTTACTGGGGAATCAAACCCAGGCCCTTGCGCTTGCAAAACAGGTGCCAGAACCACTGAGCTAACTCCCCGGCCCCCTATTATTTTTTTAATTGAAATCTTCATTGGTACATTACACATATACATCATGATTGCACTCCACAATGAGAATTTGTACCAGAATATGACACAAATTCTCATTTTTTTCCCATAGCCCTACCCACTCTACCACCCCCCTATACATAAACTTTGTTTCCTTTCTTTTTTTTGTTATAATCTCATTATTTTTCCCCTTTCACCCTATTTCACTTTGAGTATTTTCTATTAGTGAATCTATTATTTGTGTATAGGAAAGCTATTGATTTTGGAGTGTTGACCTTGTACCCAGTTACTGAACCTGTTGATTATGTCAAGCAGGTTTTTGGCTGAGTTTTTGGGAACTTCTATATGGAGTATTCTATCATCAGCAACAGTGACAATATAACTTCTTCTTTTCCTATCTTTAATCCTTTTATTTATTTTTATTGTCTAATTACTGTAGCTAAGGTTTCCAGAAGTATATTGAACAGGAGTGGTGAAGGTGGACATTCTTGTCTTATTCCTGATTTTAATGTGAAAGTTTCAGTTTTTGATCATTTAGTTTGACACTGGCTGTTGGTTTTTCATAAGTAGCTTTTATTAGGTTGACATAAAGACAATCTATTCCAGTTTTCTGTAGGTTTTAATCATGAACTTGTATTGAATTTTGTCAAATGCTTTTCTGTATCTATTGAGATGATCATATGATTTTTGTTCTTGACTCTGTTAACATAGTGTATTATATTTATTGATTTACATATGTTGAACTATTCTTGCATTCCTAAGATGAATCCAACTTGGTCAGGATGTATGATTTTCTTGGTGATCTTTTGTGTTCTGTTTGCCAATTTTTTTTGAGGATTTTTGCATCTGTATTCATTAGAAAGATTGGCCTGTGGTTGTCTTTTTTTTTGGTTAGATCTTTCTCTGCTTTTGGAATCAAGGCAATAGCTCCTTCGAGGAAGGAATTTGGGAGTCTTGCACCCTTTTCAATTTCATTAAAGAGTTTGACAAGTAGTGGCATAAGGTCTTCTCTAAATGTCTGATAGAATTCAGCAGTGAAGCTATCAGGACCAGGACTTTTCTTTATTGGTAGGTTTTTAATTACATTTTTCAGATGAAGAAGTAAAGGCAGTGAAGAAACATGAAAAAATGTTCAGCATCACTGATCATTCAAAAGATGCAGCTGAAAACAACACTGAGATTCTATCTAACTCCAGAATGACTGCTGTCAAGAAATCAACCAACAACAAACGCTGGTGGGGCTGTGGGGAGAAAGAAATCCTTCTCCCCTGTTGGTGAGAATATAGATTGGTGCAACCCCTGTGGAAGTCAGCGTGGAGACTCCTCAAAAATGTAGCATTAGAGGTCCCATTTGACCCTACTATTTCCCTGCTGGGCATATAAATGAAACAATTAAAGGAATCAGAGCACAGTGATGTATGTGCAACCATTTTATAGCAGCTCATTCTGTAACTGTTCAATCTTGGAAATAGCCCGAATGCTCATGAATGGAAAACTGAATAAAGATATGTTTTTAAAAATAAAATTGAGTATTAATCAGCCAGAAAGAACAATAAAATTGAGTCATTTATACTCTAATGGATGTACCTTATGGATATACTCATAACTGAAATAAATAAGAAAAGATGTGTAAATACAGTATAGTTTCTCTAGTATGAGAAACCAAGTGTGTAAACAATATCCAGAATGTATGACAGATATTATGAAATAGGAAGAAAACATTCAAAGGGAAAGGAAAGGGGGATTAGGGGAGAATAAAGAAGGGAAAGAAAAAATTCTTTTAAATAAAAAATCAATTTTAGAAGCATTCAGAATGTCAACAAAACAGCTACAACTTTTTTTTTTTTGCAATTTCAGAGTGGTATTCAGTTAACAGAACAACATTTCAAATAAGCTGTATCAGAGACAACTGGAGATGAAAAACTTTTATCTCTCTATATAACTGATTTGTGCTGTGAACTGGTAAGAACTTGTTTTGAATTTCCTTGCCAATGTACAACCCCCATACTATACTAGGCAAGGGGAGTGGCTATTGAAAATACCATCAGGACAGGACTATCTAAAGACACATTCGGTTAACTATACAGAAAAAGACACGGTTTAAAAACAAGTTTTACACAGCCCTACATTTCAATTTTTTTCTTTAAAAGGAGTGAGTTGTGTATGGAGGGAGGGGTGTTTAAATGCTTTATGGAAAAGAAAACTGTGCCAGAACCAACTTATTCATCATCATCTTCTTCAGCCTCTTCACCTTCCTCATGCCCCTCCTCTTCCTTCTTTTGCTTTTTTCAGCCTTGACAATTTCCTGTTTTGCAGCACCAGATTTTCCATTCGCTCAGGAGGCAGCAATGTCCCTTTTATAGTTTTTCTCCAGCGGGGAAGCTTTCTTCTCTCAAGGCTGCTTGCCCTCTGCTTTAGTCCACGCTTCTCCCAGTTCCTTTGTGACGTCACTGACGGAGAGGCCCGGATGTTCTCCTTCGATTGGGTGATACTCAGAACAAAACAAGAAGGCTGAAGGTAGTCTTTTGGGAACCCTGGGATCCTTGCACTTCGTTTTTGCTTCTCCTTTAGGAGGGAAGTAGGTTTTCATTTCTCTTTCATAACCGGTCTTGTTTGCCTTTGCCATGTCTTCAGATTTTTCTTTCTCTTTTTTGCCCACACGTTCTTCCACCTCGCTGAGTACTTCTTAGAAAACTCGGAGAAGTTGGTGGAAGCACGTGGGTGCTGCTTCTTGTGCGCCTCTCTGCAAGCCTGAGCAGAGAGTGCACATGATGACATTTTGCCTCTCGGCTTCTTAGGATCTCCTTTGCCCACGTCAGCGGGGCACAGAGTCGCCCAGTACCCATCACTTGCCCTGATGCCATCTCTATGGAGCTCAGTATACTGCAGTGGGTGTGAAAGAGTAGGAGCCAGACAACAGCCTCCTCACTCTCTTCTTTCTGTAACATTCAGAAAAAGTTTGATAGCAAATAAATGGCAACAAAGTTTCTGTATAAAGGGGTTTGGGGTGGTAAGTTGGGTAAGGGAGAGGGAAAGAATGAGAATCAAGTTATGTCATATACAGGTACAAACTTTTAATGTTGAATGTGATTATAATGTATATGTACAATGTACTAAGAAACTCAGTTAAAAAATAAACCACAATAACCTTTACACCCAAACTCTTGCCAACTGGAATCTTGAAAACTTTATGGGCATGATACAAATATTGATTATATTTTGAGTAATGATTAGAGCTATCATGCTTGGCCATGCTTAAGATTAAGTATCTTATTTTTTAACCTTCACAATAATTTGAGATGGGATGGGATCAGTATGGCCTTTTCCACTTTACAGATCAGAGGCAGATAGAGAAGGTGACATAATTTGCCTCCAGTTCTGGAAGGGTAGCATTTAGTGCCAACACTGTAACTCTGCAAAGTGCTCTAGCTGATGGCCTCTCGTTTGCAATTTCTCTGAGACTCTTTGTGTTTTGTTTTTGACTTTTCATACCTGGAGGACAATGCCAGCTACAGGTCCCTTTCTTGGTTCCCTGCTGACTTTGTCTTTTTAGAGTCCACGTTCTAATTTATTCCATTTTGGTTTGGATACCAACGAATTGAAATCTAATCCCTTGTACTTTTAGCTGAGAGAGAGAGCATCAAATATTAATCTTCTGAGTAGACTGTTTTTTTAAAAGAGACTCTGGAAGGGCAACAGCCTTTCAGACTGATGAAATACATTAAAGCAGGCTCATAGGTGTCCTGGTTACTTCTCTCTCATGGCTGAGACAAATATCTGACACCCAAAGTTAAAAGAGCTAAGATTTATTTGGCTTATAGTTCTTAGACATTTCTGTCTGCAATCTGTTGGATCCCAGGCAGGTTGGTGTGGCAGATGGACCTTGCAGAGGAGAAATGGTTCATGATGAATAGAAGGCAGCAAAACAAGCAAGTAAGGGGCCTTAGCTTCTTCCTAACCCTTTTTATCTTCCTGAGATAGGTGGGTGGTCCTCACACCCTTAACTCTAGTGCCTTTGGTCCTAGCATTGCACCATGAATCATTTCCAGCATCTACCACACACTCTAGATCTAGCCATGTGTGAAAAAGCCCCACCTATGACCACATGAGGCCTTTGGGGGACTTCTGCACAAGCCGTAACAATAAGGGGGTAATTCTGAAAGGAATGATCATCTCAAAGCTTCACGACAGGTAGAGAAATCTGTAGCTTATGAGCTATGGGCATTAGCATTGCTTGGGAGTGCGCTGGAAATGCAGATCTGGGGCTGTCCCTCGACCTGTAATGTGCATGTAGACAAGACCCACAGGTGATCTGAGGGTGCATCACAGTTTGAGAGGTTCTAGTCTAATCCATCCTCTGACTCCCTCGTCTGAGTTCAGGCAGTGGACTGAGCTGGAACTGAAAGATGGACTTGAATCTCCTAGCAAGTGACCAAGCAAGAGGTCACTTAAGGCAAGAGCAGAAAAAAAAAAAAAAAATCTGATCAGGGTTTCTAAGAGTTGGGAGTTTGTTGGGAAACACAGTTGAATGGTTCGAAAGTGGTTCAAAAATGAATAAATGAGCCAGCTCCAACGAGGGGTTGCTGAGCTAGCGAAAATCTACCAGGGTCAAGTCAAACGCAAAGTATTTTAGCATTAGATAAGCAATATCTAGATTCAGCCCCATGAGAGCACATGCAAAATACCCCCTGGGGAGAGCTGGCCAGATTGTCTCTCTTTGGGATGGAGTGCCGTCATTTCCCTCACAGCTCAGATCACAAATTAACTACTTCCCCTGGAACTGAAATTGGGAGGGTTTCCCCGAGCAAAAAGCAATTTCGTTTCCCTCTGATTTTTTTTCTCGGTGCAGGTTTGCTGGGAGCTCAGCGCTGCTCTGCTCTGCTCTGCAGAGTTGCTCCAAGCTGACCTGTTCTTTTTGCCAATGTCATCTTGCAGATGAATCTGAGCCTCAGGATTCAGCGGGAAAAAAGCAACCCGGAACTTGGCATTTTCTTAGCTTATCACACTGCGTTTTTGGCAAGGCTTTCAAACTTTAAGTGTTTCAAATTTTTCGTAATATGATTTACCTTGCTATCTCCTCCAGGGATGGTGAGTGAAGGTTAATGTGAAGACGCAGCTGCTTTGATCTCCTGGGGAGGAGGGGGAGCAGGTAAACAAGGGTTAGCTAAGGGAAGGGTCTCAAAGAAGAAATGGTACCAAGACATTGTAATACAATAAAAACAATACGAAACAATATAATATAAATAATACAATACAATACAATTCAGTACAATCCAGCATGCTAACCATGTCGTCACCAGGCTGGTCTTGTAAGTGTAGCCCTGATAGTCACTATAACACATCAGAATTAAAGGGGGTGATTACTGTCTACTATGCATCTGGCCATTTCCACCCTCCTGTGGCAGGCACTCTAGTGCCTCCTCATTGCTTCAGAATTACATCTCAAAATTTCAGTGTTTGGGGTTTGGTCTTTGTTAGTCTCTCCAAGCTCCACCTTCATCACCTTCCAGCTCTCCCTTGCACTAAGGCCTTTTTGTGTGTGCCCCAAAATAGCGGGATTTCTGTTCTTTCTGGCTCTTGCTTATAGCATTTCCTTACCGACCCGTCATCACCTGGCTGGCCGTCATGACCGCCAGTCCTCAGCTGAGATGTGTTCCTGTGGGAGTCTCTGTGGTCTCCTGAGCCTGGGGGGAGGTCTCATCTGCTCCCTTTACATCATATGCTTAGACCTTTCTCGTTCCCTTCTCTTTCCTCCTCTTCGCCCCTTAGGTCAATAGTTCTTCACTACGGCTGCACTCTAGTCACCTAGAAGTGGATGGAAGAGAAGGAGCCAGTATTTCCAGCTCTCCAGGTTTGTCCAGGGCACAAGCTGATTTGAGAACCATTGTTCTAGGCTGCAGGCTCCTGAGAGGGGGGACTGTGTGACTACCATGCTTGGCTCGCCAATGGCTCATGACAGAGATTTAGAACAAATGAATACAGGAAGGCTGAGCTTTGTAGATTCTAGACTTTGGTCAGCAGTTCACTGTGGAGGACCAGGGCCTTGTTACCTACAGCCAAGGATATCTGAGATTCCCCTTCAGCAGAGATGAATTAATTTGATTTTTAGGAAATGCAAATAAGTTACCAAGTAATTTCACTGTTCTCTACTATATGCTTACTCTTTTCCTGATAAGAAAGCTTAGTTTGAAAGCCAAACTAAAGTAGACAGGGAAAGGACACTGAAGCATTTATAGGATGTTTTTACTTGTCTGCAATATCTGTTACACATCAGTGTTTTATTATAAAAAGCTCTTCATTTGATATTCTGATATTTGAGAGTGCTTATCTGAAAGGGCTTTGAAATCAGAAGGCAGCATTGTTGTTACTGTCACTGACTATGGTGTATTCCCATTGTACATCTCCACATTTGCACCACATAGTAGAAGTGTAAGTGGGGACAGAGCAGGTGATGCCCTATGGTAGAATATGAGGGAGCATTGGGGTGCAGGCTGAGACTCCAGAAATTCAGAATTTGGAGGCATGAGAGCTTCCACCCTGTCCTTTTTCTCTGGATCTTGATGTCTCAAGGATGGAAATATCCTACTTATTCTCATTTGTTCAAGTCCTGGCACAATTCCCAGTACCTTGAAATTGTATCATTGATCAAGATAAATAAATAACGGACCACTGGTTAGCCAGGCTTCTCTGAGCCGGGTGATCCAAAACATAAAAATATTTAGTGGAAGAATTAAAGTCAAAACCAACTTCAGGAAAGAACACAGTCCACAGCAGAACTTTGAGAAGTTTATGCCCACGGTCCTTCTGAGGACTCTCAGTCAGGGGACTTCAGTGTCCTGGGTCACTCACCTTTGCTTCTCTTTTGCGGGCTAAGTTTACACTTTATTCCTGAAGGTGAATTGGCAGCTGCCTTGGGTGCAAGGATAGCTGGTGGCACTGAACTCACTCCAGAGAGGCCAGGTCTGTCTGTCCTGAGCTCGTGCCCTGTCAGACCCTGGGAAAGATTCTGACCAGCCCAGGATGAGCAGAGAGGTAAACTGTGATACCGCTGAGGCAAGGATGGAGGTGGGAGAACACAGAACAGGAAAAAAAAAAGACTAGTCTCTGAGCTTCCGCAGAGACTAGCAGGACAGTACCTTGTTGAGATCACTATAGGACCCTCCCTCCTCCATAAGGTAGATGGGTTAAGAGGCTGTGGCTCAAGTACAGATTTTTTGGAAAAGTATGAGATGTGAGAGAAAAATACAGCACGTGTTTAAGTTTAAAAAATTATGGTCATGATTGCATTGATGTCCTCAACTAATCCAAAATATTTCCCTTTCCTGGTCATTTGGACCATGGGGAAGAGTCAGAGTTGCATGGTGTCAGATCTAGTAAATGAAGTAGATGAGAACCCATTGCCTCATTTTTCCAAGGCTGCCTTTCTACTGGATGGCACTTGGTGGCTGCATTTACTGGGGTTTTTTTTTTTTTTTTTTTTTTGAGACAGGGTCTTGCTTTGTAGTTCAGGCTGGCCCTGAGCTCACTATGTAGCCCAAGCAAGTCTCAATCTCATAGAAGTCCTCCTGTCTCTGCCTCCTAGTGCTGGGATTACAAGCATGAGCCACCACACCTGGCACTGTGGTATGTGGTAGATTGCTGGCGGGCATGAGTCAACACTCCTTGTATTGTTGTATGTGGTTATCAGGGATTGAACCAGGGACCTTGCACTTGCCAGGCAGGTACCAGAACCACTGAATGAAATCCCTGGCCCTACATTCACTATTTCTGATCATATCTCATAAAGACACTTATGAAAAAGCACTTCCGGAACTGCTTCAGAAAGTTGCCAGAATGATGGGAAAAGTGTGTTTGAAATGAAAGGAAGTATTATGAAAGAGATTTATGACTGTGTGTCTTTTACTGCAATAATTTGAAACATTTCGATACTACTTTTAATTGTCCATGAACAGCAAAATCTAGATCCTCTACTTCAAAATAGATTGACTTTTAATAATGAAGGAAAATATGTAATATAAGCAAATATTAGGCTAAAACTCCATTGGTTTAGAAATCATCTTATTTGCTTTTAGATTTCTACTTAAATTAGGATGAGATTCATCCCAGTATGGCCTCAATATATTAAGGAGACTTTCTGATGGTAACTTTTGGCCTGAAGGAAATAGTCAGAGTTTGGAAATAGCTGTTCTGACCTGGTATAAGTTGCACTTGGTTCTGGTAGAGTTTTGGGGGCTCTGTTCACCGACTGGTGTTTCTTGTAGCTCTAGGGTCAGTGGCTGTGTGGCTGAAGAAGGCTGTGTTAATCCAGGGGTCTATGTGCAGCTCAAATATGACCAGGCACTTCCTTTAGTAGGGTGTGGGCGAGTGAGACCCTTGAACAGATTTTTGTTTCTGATTGTTTAGAAATTTCTGTTTTATTGTGAATAAAGAACTCCAAAATAGTCTTGGGAAGAATAAGGAGGCTTGTGGCTGAGCTTTGACCACGCATTGCTCATCTGTTGGTTCTTTTAGGTGGTCCCGAATGCCAAAAACAAGGCTGAAACAAGGTATTGCCCCCACCCCAAGAGAAGAGTTGAAACTAGACTTTGGGCAAGAAACATTTGTGGTTGAGGAGAAGAAATAACAAGGAAAGACCTGATCTTGGAGGGTAGCTGTGAAAGTTTGGGATGACAAAAATGGTGAGAGGGACAGAGGTCACCAAGTCCCTCTAATAGGTGGTAAAACACTGAGACTAGGTACCGATTGCAGAGAATCCTGGGGGGCGGGTTTGAGAACTGGGTCCAAAGACATGGGCAGAATAAATCTGAGGAGACTGAGGGGAGCAGTTAGCAGGAGGATTGGGCCAAGCGTACAAATGGCAGTTGGACAAATGGAGCGGAGGTGAACATCTACATCTTCTCAATTGTCTCTCCCAGGCGGGTGATCCAGAAAAACACACAGACAGCATGCTTTGACAGCTCATTGTAACAGGACTGCTTTCCTGTGTCAGGCTTTGCAGACAGAGTTCCTGCACAAATTGCTTTTGAGTTCTGTCACATTGTAAATGGGCTTCTTGGGTAGATTTGCAGTTTCAAGCAGCAAGAGTTTTAAAAATGGCTGTTTAAAACAAACACTCCATGGATGCTTCTGCTCTCTGTCAGCACAATTGCTCTCAGGGGGGCAAAAGGTTTTGGTTTCACTAAGTGAATGAATAGATAGGACACCGTAAAGGGGGACAGCTCTCCCGACCAGCCTCATAGTCATGACCGGAAGTGGAGGGCAAAGTAGAGAGAGACTCGGATGGCTTTGCACAGACAGTCGAGGTGGGTGGAGTGTGTGTGTGTGTGTGCATGCGTGTGTGTGCATGCGTGTGTGTGTGTGTGTGTGTGTGTGTGTGTGGACAGAGAGAGGGAGGAGTGGAGGAGGAAAGAGAACCAGCAAGCAATGGGTCAGAGACTGGAGCTGAAGAAAAGATGATATTAGCAAAAAGCACCTGCTAGAACTTTTGGTGGTAGTGGTGGGTCCTCCTTTTAGAAAGGGACTTCTAAAACTGGAAATTGGCCATCTTTTGTTTTTCTCATTTTGTTAGCAATACTGCCAAGAATGTTTATCATCCATTTTAGTACCATAAGGGAAACTAGAGAGAGAGACAGAGACAGAGAGAGAGAGAAAGACAAAGAGAGACAGAGAGAGACAGACAGAGAGACAGAGACAGAGACAGAGACAGACAGAGAGAGGGGGAGAGGGAAGAGGGGGAGGCAGAAGGAGATGGAGAAACAATGTATGTTACCGGGGATTGAATCCAGGGACTTTGCCCTGAGGTCCATCTGTAGGTTTTTAAATTTTTGGTTTTTTTGAAGCCAGGGTCTTCTAAGATGCTAGGTTGCCCAGATGGTCTCCCAATTGTGACCCTCCTACCTCAGCCTCCCAACATGCACAAATTGAGTTTTTTTTTAAGTTTTGATTTTAAAATACATTTGAGGCCCATATTTGTAGATTTCACAAATAATAGATGGAAACATCTGAGGAAAAATTGTATATCTGTACTGTACATGTGCAGACCTTTCTTCCCTTTCTATTATCCCTGAAACAATACAGTCAAACAGCCTCTACCATAGCTTCTACACTGGTAGATATTAGAAGTAGTTTAGAGAGGGTGTAAGTTTGGGGCAGGCTGTGTGTAGCTTACATACAAGTACTGGACCACTGTGTGTGGGGGGCTGGAGCATGCTCAGATGTTGGCATTCACAGGCATCCCAATGCCAGTGCTCTGCGGATGCCCAGAGATGATTACATTTGATTTTCACGTGTCCCTTGATGCTCGGTGGTAGACAAGCTGTCCCCTAATCATTTCTCTAGAATCACTTAAGTGCAGGCACCCACTGCTGTGGGTGGGGACTGGGGTGAGCCAGGGAAGAGGGGCTGCCCGGCCTGTGGGCGGGGAGAAGGGAACAGCACCACATGCCAGTGGAAGTGGCAGCCATGCTACAGGTTCCTCAGCCCGAGGGAGGCTCTGAGGATTCAAGGCCAGCCAAGCTGAGGAGAAAAAGGGGAGGATTTCCCACCCCCTGCTGGAAAAAGGCTGGACTCACTCTTTTCTTGCATGGAATTTAAATATAACTTTAACTTTAAAAAATTCACTTAAAATTTTAATTGACATAATAATTGTACGTATTTGTGGGTGACAGCATGGTATTTCAGTACAGCACGGTATATGATGTACGGTGACTAAATCAGGGTAATCATCCTATCCAGCCCTTTGCATATCGATTATTTCTTCATGGTGAAACTATCACAAGCCTGCCCAGCAGCTGCTTTGAAATATACCGTTGGTTATCATCAGCTGTGGTTGTGCTATGGGCTACGGAACATTAGAAGATGATCCTCATATCTGTCTGCTTGTCAATCAACCTCGTTCCTACCCACCCACTTCCTGACCTCTGATACATGCCAGCGTACTCCACATTTAGGAGATCAACTCTTCTAGCTTCCATGGATTAGTGAGAGCATGCGCTACTTATCTCTCTTTCTGATTTATTTCACTTCACACAATGTATCCCAGGCACATCTTTTGGAGGACACTTAGCTTGATTTCGTATTTTGTCTCTTTCTTTTCCACATTACCCAGGAGAAGAATTGCTTAGTCTTGTTGTAATTCTAATGTAACTTTATAAAGGAAAAGTGAAACATTCTGAAATATTGAAATATTAACATTCTGATTTTCTCTGTGCCTGACTTACGGTTGAGAATTGTTAGCATCTTATCAAATTGGCTTTATTTCTCTTTCTCCATGTAGGATTTAAAATTTTTACTGCTCGCTTTATTGTTGTTTGTGGAAGCATTTGCACACGAGTTGCAGAATATCAGGCCTTCTGAGTCCTGTGGACTTAAGTACCTGTTTCCCAGTCGTGAGCTGCGATCCTTCAAGAGGGAGGTCAGCGGTAAAGCAGAGGGACTCAGAGTGCCCAGGTGCCTGGTACCAGAGCTGCAAAGAGGAGGACAGGACACTGCATCTGAGGAAGTCCCTCCACTGCTGTGGCAGAAGCCCTGTGTCTGTCTCCATCTGTCTGCTTTACTGGAGAACGTGACCATCCTTCCCAGGGTTGCTGTCCTTGTCGCTGGCACATCCTGTCTTTCTAATCTCTCTCTTTTTTATCTCCCCAGGGATTTGTGCTGTGTTCTCTTTTCTCTGACACATCTTTTCTCATTCTGAGAAGCCTGTTGATGCTGCTTCTCCCCAAGACTAGCTCCTGCTGGGGTACCATGTTTGGACAGGGAGGAGGAAGGGAAGAGGGAGGGGGAGAAAAAGTGGTCTCCTCTGGTGCCACTTAGTCCAGGTCAAGGCCTGGGGCGTGTGTGCTCTCCATCTTGGACCAGCCTGGCCAGTCTCTCACTCTCTGTCGACCTGCTCTGCTCCTCCACGTAACTGTCTGTAGATCTGTTTCAGTTCACACCTCTGATTCTTGCTTATTTCTCTTCCGGTCTCTACCTCTTCCATTGTCTTTTCTTCCAGCTTCTTCTGTCTTCCTTTATCTCGGCGTGTCTGTCTCCCTCTCCAGTCTAGCTCCTCCATTTCCCCTCTTTCCTCCCTTACAATCAAAGGGTGGTGAGCTTGGAGGAGCTGTCGAAGCCCAGATAGCTTACACCATTCGTTCCGCAGAAACACTCTTTAGTGAGGGCTGTTTCTGTCCAGACACCATCTGGGAAGCACTTTCAAAGGGAGGCGTTGTGTGTGTGGCTCTGAAGAGTACTGTTGGCAATAATGGGTAAGGAAAAGGACATAAACTGCCTTGTGATTTTATGTTTGTTTCTACTGGGGTGTAAGTGCTCACAGAATAAACGTAGATCATTCCTGATGGTGGGACTCATTATTTATCACACGGCCCCTCTGTTTCTATGTGGGCTTAGTAAGAAGAAGGATTCTCTCCTGCACCAATGAAAGTGTCAGGAAGAGACAGGGCTGTATTTTAGAGTCTAGCTGGGCATGTCTGTGGGCCACGAGTCCGAGCACCCTAGTATCCATTGGAGGTACCTGGTTTCTGCCAGGTGAGGGAAGCCTTGGCCAAGGAATTGGGAACCACACAGCACCTGCTCATGTACACCTTCCAGAGGAACCACTGGGCTTCTAAATGTGCCCCAAGCTCATGAGTCACCTCAAAACTTCGGTTCTCTGGATATTGATACCCAGGATCTGGTTGGCATATAACACTTGAGGTGCATGAAACAAAGTCAGTGGGATATTTTCCTGTTGGGTGTAACAGAAATATATACCTGGGTGTGCAGGTAACTTCTGCATCAGATGCCAGCATTCAGAGAAGCAATTTATAATACAGTCTCAGGGTTTGTAGTATGTTCCATTTAGTGTTGTCATTATAGTGTGATCTTCCCTATCTTCCATGAGAAACCTCTAGAAGAAATACTTTGTTAAACCAAATTATTTGGATTCACTGTGAGGAATGTTATACACACTCCTAGTTAGGTTCTTTCACCATGCAGAGTCTATAAGGGGCTTGTGCAATTGGCTGAAAATGACGAAGAGCAAGGGGCACGCAATAGATGTGCATGCAAAGGAAAGGGATTTGGAAGAGGGTAGGCTACCCTGTTTGATATGAGTGGGATGACTTCACCAAAGAGTTAAAAACAGAAAGGAGTTTGGTTGTTTGCAAAGGGAGGCAAATGTAAACCCGGAAGGAGAATACCTAAATCAGTAAGCACTACACAGTGGGGTCTGACAGACACTGGATTTTGGGGGTGAGAGGCTGAGAAAATTTTACTGGGAGTTGGGGTATTTTTGCTGTAGTACAGTTCAAATGCTGAATGTTCTCCAAGGTCCATGTGCTGAGGGCTTGAGGAGGGGTACTGCAAGGTGCTCTGGACCTTTAGGAGGGGCCTAGTGGGAATCTTGTGGGTCACTCTGGTAATGTCCTTGGAGGGGATTGTGGGATTCTGATTTGTCTTCTTCCACTTTGGTTCCTGATTGATGAAGAGAGCCCCTTGTTCCATCACACAGTCCTGCCATGTTGTGTTGCTTTTCTCAAAGCCCAAAGCAGTGTTCCCCATAGATCAGAACGGAACATCCCAAATTGTGGGTTAAAATAATCTTTTTCTCTTTATCAGTTGTCTAGTATGTTTTATTATAGTGGTTGAAAGCTGGTTAGTGTATGTACTCTGCTTTCTGAAACAAGCATGTATTAATGTTTTGTAGTGAGCTGACTTTTAGAAAGAAGTATTTTCTTGTATGCTTATACTTTAGGGGGAAATCCAGGACTCTGAAGTTAGAGACTCTTAGGTTCAATTCTGGAAGTCTTCATATCCAAAAAGAAATCAAATAATCTCGTGGGATAAACTACTCATTTCCTGCCTCTCTTCTTCCTTTTAGCTGCCTCTTTTCCTTCCTCATCACCATTTGCAAGATGTTAGAATGCTGACTTGGAGCCCGAGGAGGGGGATTTTTCAGGGACATGCTTCCCACAGGTCAGCCAGGCATCCTGTTAAGATTCTGCATCTGTGTTTGCCCAGCACCAACCCAGATACACGACTTCACACTTGACAGAGCATCCTGAGATGCAGAGCAGGGAGTTTACACCTGAAAATTCACTGAAAATAAATTAAAAACTTCTTGTTAGATGCTTCTGCTTTTTAAAGTTACTTCTTTGCAGTCAGATCCCTGGACATCAGCTTTATTTTCTTTTCTTACACAGCAGTGACCTCCCTGCTTCTCCCTTCCATGTCCTTCTCAATAAAGTCATCTCTCTGCAGCCCTACTTGACCCCTGGCTGCAATCTGTTCATGTGGTAATGGTGAGCACATCCGGGATGGGGCCCTGGGGATCAGCTTGTAGGACATCTTTTGTCGTTTGAGCACTCAGTTCTGAGAATACTTTAATGTGGGATCCTCTGAAGATGAGAATTGGGTTTGTAGACTGAAAGGGTCTGCCTTATTCTGTGCTGAGAACCATCCAGAACTACTCAGATAAGTGGTCGTGTTCAGTTATGCTTAAAGGCCATGCAAAACATTTTAATGTTAATGCCTCGACTCTGCTCACTATATGACCAGTGCTAAATGGTCTAATTTGATTCTATTTTATTTCCTTTCCTTCTCTTGCCCTCCTTTCCTTTGCCTCTCTTCCTCTCTCCTCCTTTTTCCTCCTCCTTCCTTCCTTTCCTTCTCCTGAGGATCGAACCTAGGACCTTTACACTGAGCTATATCCCTGGCCATTTCATTTTAAGATTGGGTCTTGCTAACTTGCCCAGGATGGGCTTGAACTTGTGACACCCTTGCCTCAGCCTCCCAGACAGCCAGAATCACATATGTGTCACTGTGTCTGGCTCTGATTCTATTTCTTTCTGTCTCTTGCTGGTCTTTTCCCCAACACTAAGGAGGAATGCCCTCCTCTGGCCTACTGTCTGGGGTTCTCAGCTAATTCTCCTTATCTTCAGGGTTGGCTGTGACACTCTAGCCTGCTCGCCATCACCTCCTTACCTTATTTTCAATGGCTGTGGCAACTGTTCTGCGGGGTTAGAGTTCAGCATATTTTGGTGCCTGGAGTTGGAAGATATAACGTGGATCCCCTGACTGTGTCATTTGGTGGCACTGCTGTTGAATAGCATTATGAATTCTACCCTCCTCCTACTATAGCAGATTTATATATTACAAAGCAACAACTTCATGCTAAATTTCCTCCCAGTTATGGGAACTGAAACAATAGCATAGACCCAGCACTGAAAATGTGACAAAAATGCTTGCTGTAGTTATACAAGAATTCTGAGGGCTGTTATTTACTTATATTTCTGTTCTACAAATTCCCCTTCGCCACTGATAATGTGTTGATAGGATACCCTGTTGATAACATTATCCATTCAGGAAACAGAATAACCAATATAGTAAACAGTATTTATTCCATATGTAGTACATAGTACTCTAGAAATAAGTATGGAAGCTAGAAACAGAGATGGGAAAACTAAGGAGCGGGCTACAAAGATAACTTTAAAGAAAAACCTGAAATCATCACATATCCATCCACATTTTAAGTCAGAGATTACCATGTAGGGACCTGGGTACATGTTAAATATTATACAGGCCTTTATTTTAGTCTGGAAATAATTGGTTTCCTTTCTCACCATCACAACAGAACTCTGGATTTTTCATCATGTACTTAATATCAACCTTTCCTTCCCAAACGATGATATAAAAAGAAGTAATTTTGACTCCATTGCTTAAAAATCAGGTGACTTTGGACAAGCTTTGAGCTATGTCTTTGAGTGACACTGTGAGAAGTTATTTCTTCCACATATTGTATGATTGTACAACACTAAAGATGAGCTTATTGAACTTTGTGCCAACCAATCCCGCCCAAGTGCGGTGTTGGCTGTGGCCTTGTACCCTTGTAAGTATGTCATTTTCTCTTCTTAAATGTTCAGTTCCTTCTGTCTCTTAAGCGTTGCCTCAGGGCTGGGGATTTGGCTCAGTGGTTCCGGTGCCTGTCTTGCAAGCGCAAGGACCTGGTTTCGATCCCCACTAACCACATACAACACTGGGCATAGAGACTCACTCCAGCAGCAATCAGTACCACATAGCACAGTGCCGGGTGTGGTGGCTCACGCCTGTAATCCCAGCACTCGGGAGGCAGGCAGAGGCAGGAGGATTGCTGTGATGTGAGTTTGAGGCTGAGCTCAGGGCCAGCCTGAACTACCAAGTGAGACCCTGTCTCAAAAAAAAAAAAAAAAAAAAAAAAAAAAGAAAAGAAAAAAAGTGTTGCCTCAGTGGACACAGACACCTTGGTTTATCATTCTTTTCCTAATCTTTTGTTTTTGCAGCCTTGGGGATCAAACTCAGGATTTTGTGCTTGCCAGGCAGGTGCAGTGCCACTGAGCTACATCCTCAGGGCTCTGATCTTTACAACTGTGTACAATTTTTGGAAGGTGGATGTCTCTGTGTGTGAAGATGTAAAGGGGATTTATTTGTGAGCAATAGTGAAAGCAGACAGAGATGGCCAGGAGCACTGATTCTTGCTGTTCACACCCTGTAGAGACTCCTGCACTGCCCCCCCATTATTTCACACCTGCTCCGGGCTATAGATACCCTAACACTTTGGACAACACACTCTACATGAAGTACCAGGAGGTGGGAAGCCATTGCCAGTGTGAAAATTCATATACTTTCAAGCTATAATTATGGACTCTCACTGGACATAGTATTGAAATTTAAAATTCAGGTCAAGTTTGGTTTAGCATGGTTTTTGCCTGAAGCCTTTAATAGCAATTATGTGCAGGGAAGGTAGGGAAGCCACAGACTGACCAGATGCAACCATTTGAGAGTTTAAAGGAGTGCCATGTGACTGCAGGGAGTATGCCGGCAGGTGGAGGAAGATAGGATACAGCTGTGTCATCGTTAGGTATCAATCCAAGCTTGCAGAAGTTCCTGTCCTGTAGTTCTTCCTTTGAACACTCACTTTGGTTTCTAATTGGGTGTTCCTGTGTATGATTCCGTCTTCTTCCCAGATCATCAGCTCTGTGAGGTTAGGGACCGTGTCTAATGTAGAGCTGGGCACAAGGAGCTTTTCCACTAGAGAAGCATAGAAGACAGGGAAGCCCTTGCAAGGGTGTATTTGAAGTATCAATTGACTGCTAAGTAGAAAGCAAACAAATCATTACCGAAAGTAGCTGGAGAAGAATCCTGCTAACACGTGTGTAATTTGGATTCATACATTTTCTGTCAAACCTTAATTAAGTTTTCTTTTCTAATTTGTTTTCAAACAAAAATGCCTTCATTTGGATTTTGAGTTTGTATGTCCTGCTATTTTAGTAACAACTTTGTAAGAAATCAGAATTCGCCTGGCCAACAGGAGAATGAGGCTGTGGATTTTAATATTTTTTCCAGACATTAAATTCAAGCTGCCCTTGAAAGCAAAAATAAAATATTTAATGATTTTTAAACCTATTTATATTTTCAGCTGTAACACAATGAAATATTATTGTGCTTTGTGGAAGGAGATGAAATATGGAGTCAAGTGGGAATTAACCAGACGTTTCTTGGAAAATGAAGATAGAAAACAAAAGATCTGATTGAAGAAATAAAAATGCTTGAAATCCATTGATTGCATGCTGAATGAGAAATCAAATAATGACATGAATACAACCTCACTGACAAAATATGAGAGCCACTGCCGTAGATGAAAAAGGCCTTGGAAGAAATCGAATACAGTTCACTTGTGCTGAAAAACAACCTTTCGTGGCAATGTTTCATAGCTCAGTTAATACAAAATAAATCATTATTTGAAAAGAGAGAAAGAAAGCTCGCCTTATTACATCACATCAATAATGCATTTTCTCAGAACTCATCATGGCTCGTTCTACAAAGGCCAAGAAGCAGAGAGAAATCATCCTTTACGTCTGTGTCTGTCTTCTTGCCTCAGACAGTGCACTTCATTATTCTGTTTTGACTCAACCTATAAAAATCCTCATGGGGTTTCAATGTAGATGAATCTTAATCATTCTGCATTGCAGCCGGAAACAAGTCAGAACAAAAAGGAACAGTAAACAACCTCTTCCCATTTTCACTCCCAAGCCCATCCTCCTCCAACATGGTTTTTAATTTCATGCAGCCAGATACTTAGATCAAGTCTCCATCTAATTTTATCTTTGCAGAAATGGCTGTTGACTATGTGTGCATTTTTATTTAGTTATTGTTTGCACAGATAATGTTGAGGGGAATCCAGATGCCTAAACTCTTTGAGCTTTGCTCTCCTTGGAGAGAAGGGTGAGAATCTTAGGATTCAATGAGAAGAGCAAATGAGATGTCTGGGACACACAGGAGATGGCTTCCACTCATTCATCAGTCAACACCGTGAACAGCAGCTCTGGGGCAAAATCTTGGTGCTACCTGGAGAAACTCAGAGTGAGAAGGACAAGCAAACAGAAAGTGGAATGGGCTGTGATGAACACAGTGATACAGCAAGGCTTGGGTACCTGGCCCATTAAGGCAAGGAGGTGCTTCAGCAGAAGAGCTTGAGGGAGTGAGGCAGGGGCACACAGGATGGGGTGAATACTAGTGGGCAGGTGAGCTTTGCTGTTTGCAGAGAGCTGAGAGTAGTTCTGTCCAGCCTTGGCCTATAGATAGTAGAAGAGACTGCAAGAGCTTTGGTTTAGGCAAGCACGGTCTAGATAATGATGAGCTTATGTATCTTCGGATGGACACTGGACTATATCTTTTTTTTTTTTTTAGGTTTTTTTTGAGACAGTGATTACTTTGTGGTTCAGGCTGGCCCTGAGCTCAGCTTCCAACTCACATCACAGCAATCCTCCTGCCTGTACTTCCTGAGAGCTGGGATTACAGGCGTGAGCCACTGTGCCCGGCAGTGTGGTATGTGGTACTGGTTGCTGCTGGGCGTGATTTTCCATGCCCAGTATGGTATGTGGTTACCAGGGATCGAACCCGGGTCCTTGTGCTTGCAAGACAGGTGCTGGAACCACTGAGCTAACTCCCAGCCCATGGACTATATCTTGAGGGTTACAGTGTCTGAATGCTGTTTTTAAAATAGTATTTGGGGGTTATCGATGTGGCTTATTAGTAGAGTACTGGTCTATTAGTCACAGGCCCTAGATTTCAATAACAGCACTGTAAAAATAAAACACATATCATTTTATTCAGATACAAAAGTTTCCCTGGTTTATAGCAATATATACTGAAAAACTTATAAAATAAATAAAAACCCCTATGGCCTTCTACTTAGGGGTAACCACTGTCACTTTGGAATACTATCATTCATGACTAGATTCATACATTATGTTGGCTTTTGTTGTTTCAGTCATTGCATACTTATTGTATAATAAAGAAAACACTATCTATCTATCATCTATCTCTATCAATCTATCATATATAAATACATGATACTATATCATATATGTACATATATATAACTATAAATAAAATTAAGTCTTTAAAATAGGCAAAATGACCTGAATGACTCTGAATTGAGTTGCTGGTTTTATAAAGGAGAGATAGGTTATTTTAAGTGATTCCAAAACAATGATTCATTGTAGCATATATCTTATGGAATATATCCTAAGAACAGAAAGAACAATAAAATAATATTTAACAGCTATGAATATATATATATACACATACACACACACACATACACACACACACACACATATATATATTCATGGTATTAGTGTAAAGGAAATTACATCAAACTGTTAGCATTCAATATTTTCAGTGAGAGGAGGTACAAGTATTGAGACAAAGAAGTTGCATAAAAATCTGTAGTCTTAAATTTAAATTGGAAATATCAATCTGAATGCTATAAATTCCCAATGAAATTTCCTTTTGTAACAATTACATATTTTTCTAAGTGTCCCCTGAAAAGATCTAGAAAAATTATCAGCTCAAGGCATATGATCACTGCATTTGTTGAGACTATAGTCTCTAAACCCCAACTCTCATGAAAAAATCAAGGACTTTTGGAGAAATGGCTGTTTTCAGGTCTTTGATACGAAATGTACAATATGTAAGTCTGAAACTGCCAGGATGTCATTGAAAATCACTGGGGTCCTATCTAAAGGACTCAAGAAACAACCTGAATTGGCCCACTTATTTTACAAAATGGACACTGAAATCATTATGAAGATTAGTAGTTTGAGTTGAAACATATTAAACATACTGGAATCCATGAATTCATAATGATATTATGAGAAAAAAACTCAAAAAACTTAATGAACACCATTAGAAGATGGTATGGAGCTAATCTTTCTGATGAGAAGTATACAAACAAAAAATATTTATTCTGTAGTTTGCAGAGAAACTGTAAGTAAAGGTAATCAAATATGTATACACCTGTGCACACATAAACACGTTTTCATATTTGGTTAATGAAAATTTGTTGTTTATATAAGTACTCTAGGGGATAGTTATCCATGACTATTAACATTTTTGACAAAAATCCTATGAAAAATTTTATCATGGGTTGGAAACAGATGACCAGAGTGAATCCACAGACCAATTTTTTTTTTTTTTGAGTGTCTCCCTTTGTAGTTCAGGCTGGCCCTGAGCTCAGCCTCAGTATTGGATGTGGTTACCGGGCATTGAACCCGGGCCCTTGCGCTTGCAAGACAGGTGCCCAAACCACTGAGCTAAATCCCCGGCCCAACAGATGAATTTTAACATAATAAAAAAGAGTGGTATTGTATGCCTTACAATTTGATACAGAAGGAAGTACAATTATGAAATCTTCTTGTCAAGTACCTAACCTGAACCCTACCTGGCCTCTAAATCTGGCTACATCTGCCCAGGAAACATCCCAGGGTAGAGATAAACACCACCCAGCAGCATATTAATGAAATCCAGTGTGTGGAAGATTCCATAGAATAGTCCATTTTCTTTCAAAGATAAATTGCAATGAAAACACCAAGGAACTTGAGAAAACTGAGGCAATAGAATTGAGCCATGCTTGGCTAACTGAATGACTTAGTGAGATCTTGTTTTACAATTAAAAAATAACAAAAGACTTAAGATTCAGCGAGCTTTGAAGGTCTTGGGATTAATCTCTAGTATCAACCAACCAACCGTCCACCCCCGCTCCCAGGTTAATTGGGCACTATGGATGAGAAGAGTCATGACCGGTACATCAAGCAATGCAAGGTGTATATCTTTGGATTTGAGGGTTTTTTTTTTTTTTAGGTTTTTTTGAGACAGGGTCTCGCTTTGTGGTTCAGGCTGGCCCTGAGCTCAGCCTCCAACTCACATCACAGCAATCCTCCTGCCTCTGCCTCCTGAGTGCTGGGATTACAGGTGTGAGCCACCATGCCTGGCACTGTGGTATGTGGTACTGATTGCTGCTGGGCGTGAGTCTCCACACCCCGTATTGTATGTGGTTACCGGGGATTGAACCCAGACCCTTGCGCTTGCAAGACAGGCACCCGAACCACTGAGCTAACTCCCTGGCCCCAGGATTTGAGTTTTTAAAAAGCCAACTATTAAACAAAATATAAAACATTTAGCCAGAAACAATAAAAACATTTATATGCAAATTGGGGGAATCTGAGTGAGACAGAAATGAGGCCCAACTCCTCCCCTTCCTTTCTGACAGCCAAAAATGGCCATAAGCAATCAACAGCTGTCGTATCTTCCTACTTGATCTCTGTTGTCTCCTTGAGGTGGGTGGCCTAGTGTGAAAGATCCAGGTCTCTGTCCCCTCTGGGGTGATTTTACTGTCCACCTTGAGGCTGTGCTGACCAGAACACTGTCTCTGCTGACAGCTAGGCATCTCTGGTGCTGTTGTCACCACTGCGAGGAACAGCTGGGCATCTGCTCCAGACCGAGCAGAGATTGGGGATATTCTCCAAGACCACAAGCTCAGAGTGTTGTGATCAGCACAGCCTTATCTTCTAGAGAGAGGCCTCAAAAGCTGCTGTAGTCCCAAGTGCATCTCCCACCATTTTCATAGAGAGCTGTCAATCAAGCAGCTGCTTCTCAAGTTTTCCCAGCTGTTGCCATGACAACTGTTGTATCCTAGACATCCTGCCCGGCTGAAGCCAATTGAAACAGGAACAAATCCCACATGGCACCACTCGAACTCCAGGTGACTCTTCCCTTTCTGTCTTTTCTCTTAAAGTTCTCACATAGGTCATTGAAGCGGGTGAAACTACCCATGCCTAGCCCATTTCTGTGTTATAGAAGCAGGGCTCGCTAACACTCCTGGGTCTGTGAAGAAGGGCTCCCTCCTTTGCACCCCATTGTGCTGTAGCGCAGATACCAATAGTCTCATGTGGGTTGCCCTGTTGTGTTCTCCTGCTTTCTATCTCAGGTGATGTGGGCAGAGGGGCTCGCAATAAAAGAAGCCCAAACACTAGGGACTATCAGCCCTGAAGAGTTCCAAAGACCAGGAACAGAGACCAGTGGAGACAGCAGGGACCAGCAGTGGTGACAGGTAAGGGTGACAACCTCTGAAGGCTCCAGAGGGGCAGGGAAAACTGTTGGAAGTGCTTTAAGGAGCCACCAGGAGGGTCATGAGCCCCAGATGGTGAGGAGCTGGTAAGGGAGACGGGACCATGACGCTGAGAGCTGTAACGCCAAGAGTAGACAGCCCCCAATTCTCAAAGCCCAGAGCAGTGAACACCAAGGGAGCTTCACTGCCAGTTTATAATTTTTTTTTTGAGACAGGGTCTCGCTTTGTGGTTCAGGCTGGCCCTGAGCTCAGCCTCAAACTAACATCACAGTAATCCTCCTGCCTCTGCCTCCCGAGTGCTGGGATGACAGGCGTGAGCCACCACGCCCGGCACTGTGGTATGTGGTATTGGTTGCTGCTGGGGTGAGTCTCCACACCCAGTATTGTTATGTGGCTACTGGGGATCGAACCCAGGTCCTTGTGCTTGCAAGACAGGCGCCGGAACCACTGAGCTATATCCCCGGCCGCAGTTTATGGTTTCTTTCTGAACTGAATAAAAGATCAGTTTAGCTGATTGGTTGCCTGACCACTGACCAGATAGCTAAAGATCCTGAGGAATTATTATCCTTTTTCAGGTGTGACCAATGTATTCCTTTTTAGGATCAACACATTTGTGGATGAGATGGTTTCTTCTCTATGATCTTCTTCACAATAAATTTAGAAGAAAAAGGATAGTAATAAAATGGAATAAGATACACTTTTCATTTAAAATTTGTGAAGCTGAGTAATGGATATATAGGATTCCTTGTGCTATTCTATATTTTGGGGGGGGGGACCTTTCCATTGTAAGCAGTGGAAAAATCTAGAGGTTCCTAACATTGAAACCAAAGAGCCTTTCTAGGATAATGATGTGGGAGACCCCATGTAACAAATAGCCCTTTTCATGACTCAGTAAGTTCCTGCTTATCTTATCCCAGGTAGCTGTGGACATATCTGAATGACCAGGATATCTCAACAATTTCCACGATCTTATTTGTCTTTTATTTGAACATGCTCCAGTGTAACCAGAGGAAAACAGTTGTTCTGCCTTCAAAATTATAATCTGCTCTTGAAAATTGCTCTTTTCTTCTTTAAAATTGATTATATTGGAATATTTTGTACATACATCATGATCACAGTTGACATTATGTATCTGTGCCAGTACATGACATGACTTAACCCCTATTTTTTCCCATTCCCCTGCCCACCCTACAACTCTCCATCCCCTATATACAAAAGTTTCGTTTCCTTTTTTTTAACCATCAAATTAAATAGGGCAAAGACAAATTTGATCATAACTGCTCTTTTCTGAATCACCTAAATAGGAAAAACGCTGCCTTAAGTCTACACAGGCTCTGCTGGTCAGTCTGTAGCTGCCCATATATCAGAAGTTTCTTCTTCTCTCACATGTACTTTTCCAAGTATTAATTAGTCATTCATGTAGTGCTTTCTTGAAGAATGTGGAAAAGGACAAATGGCACAGGTAACACCCATGGCACATCACAGAAGAGCTCCAGAGACTGACACCCTTCTTTTCTTTATTCTGTGTGCCTGCTGTTCAAGAGGTACACTACATGATTCATGAATAAGACAACTCAAGTTTCTGTGGGTAGTGTGTGCAGGCATACTATGTGAAAGAATTTTTTCTTTTTTGTGGTACCCAGGATCAAACCCAGGCCCTTAGGCTTCCAAGATAGGAGTGGTACTACTTGAGCTATATACCTGGCTCTGTTTTTTTGTTTTTGTTTTTAATTAGCCATTGTTGACCTTGACTTTTCCAAAGATCCTGGCTCTTTTACTCACTGTTCTTATGAAGACCCTTTCTGTAGATGAGGGGATATTTGGCATGATCCTAAACTGAGTTGAAGTTTAAGGAACATTTATAGGAATGTTTTTATGGGTGATTACCAAACCTTTATTCAGTAAAAAGGAGAGTTTACTGTGTTGTAGTGGTGATACTCTAGAAATGCATGCCTGACTTGTATGTAGTGTGGAAAATATATATTTGACAAATAACCACACATGCAATGCAACTTACAAAGAATGTTCTTCTGTGGTAGTAAGACTTGAACCCTCTGTCACTGAGCTACCTCCTGTCTCAGCCTCCTAAGTACCTGGGATTGCACGATATACAATTCTATCTTTTAAAAGAATATATAACTTTCTTGAGACAGCCAAAGTCAAAGACAGATTGGAACTTGACTAAAAGGAGGGCATTGTGGAGGGACTGGGGGTGGCCAGCAAGGTTGGAGGCAGGTATTGGAGAGCGCTGCAGGAGTGACCACAGACTGTGTACAGACACTGACAGGTAGGGGGCGCTGCATCCCCTGGCTCTCTCCCTGGCTTTGGTGTCTGACTCACAGGTGCGGAAATGGACCTCTGTGACCTCCAGTTCCAGCTGTTTAACCTCTTCCAGATGCAGGGTGCACTGAGGAGATGGGAACATTGAAGTCCCCTTTCTCTCAGCACACTAGATAGGACATAATGCTTTCTTTCAACCCCAAAATGTGTTTGAAATTCAGATAAAGATAGAAAAAGATTTAGCTCCAAGCTATGCCAAGCATTGGGACAAAAATCAAGTTGAAATGAGAAAAGAGGATAGAGTGGAAAAAATAAAACCCTAGGAAACCAGCATTTATGTTTGAATGAATGAATGAAAGCCTTACATGCATGTAGAATGTTAACTTTATATGTACATAGAATATATACTTTCTATACCTAATATATAGCTTATATATTCGTTACACACACATGCATCTTCTTCTTTTCCATTTATTGAGTTTATTGGCATACTTTAGGTATACAGTATGGTCACCTTCATCACTGAAAATTTGCACCTGTACATGATGTATCTTGATTCTTAATTTCTCTCTTACTGGTGCCTTCTTTATAATCCCACCCCCCATATTCATAAGCTTTGGTTCCATTTTTAAAAAATTTTTACCATCAGATATTTTCTTTCTCTGCTTTCAAAGTATCTTCTTTAAATTTTCAAGGTGACTTGTAAGGCCATCAATGTCATTGTTATTAATTTATCATCATCTTGCTGATCAAGAAAGGTAAACAGTTCAGATTATCTGGCTCAGTGTATGCAGCTTGTACTAAGTTACATGGAGCAAGGGTTGCATCAACATCCTCAGCTGTCTGGTTTTCCTTGTCTCTGTCTGTTCTGCCTGCACCTGGTGGAGGGCAGTGGTCCCACTTAGTTCCCTAGGACAGCCCTCCTTAACTGGGTCAGCACTTGGGCTGGGGCAGGTCCACCTGGTGGCCAGTCCTTGTGGTCTAACTGTGTAAGGAGCATACAAGGCAGGAGGCAGAATTTTATCCTGCTCCTGCTCCATGTGGCATTTCCACTGTCTTGTGGGTCCACAACATAGCCATCAAATCAGATTCTGCTTGTCAATCTATTATCATGGATTTTTTTTTCAAGCTTCCACAAGAAGTTCTAAGTTGGAAAATGGGCCTGTTTTTAATTAATTAACTAATTAATTATTTTTTGGTACCAGGTATCAAACTTGTGACCTTGTGCTCACACAGAAAGTGCCTGAGCTAAATCCCTGGCCCAAACTGACCTGTTTTTGAACTAAGCTGGGCAGCATATTATCTTTCATCAATACCTTTCATTAAAATTGTATTTGTAATGAACACACCCACACAAACTCTCCAAAATAAGCACAAAGCAAAACAAAGCTAAATCCCTGCTCCCCCTCAGTCCAAACAAACCCTACCTGGCTGACAGATTCATCACGGTCGTTCCATGTGTTAGAAGAGGGGCCTGCTTTCTATCGTTTCCCGGGAGCCCACAGGAGAAGAAAAGCCAATGAAAGTCATGGCTACCGGGCGGGTGGTGGAACGACAAAGGCTGATTATACCCTAGTCAGAGAGGAGCTTTCCAGGGCAATAGCCCACTTTAGACCCTGGGGTTATAATTGTGACCTTAAATCTGACCACCTTAGAAGATCTTGTAAGTAACTGTGCTTTTTTTTTTTTTTTTTAGGTTTTTTGAGACAGGGTCTCGCTTTTTGTGGTTCAGGCTGGCCCCGAGCTCAGCCTCAAACTCACATCACAATCCTCCTGCCTCTGCCTCCCGAGTGCTGGGATTACAGGCGTGAGCCACCACGCCCGGCACTGTGGTATGTGGTACTGGTTGCTGCTGGGTGTGGGTCTCCACACCCAG
>PVIR01009149.1:0-25404 GCA_004026965.1 Petromus typicus | reverse complement strand
TCTGAGTCTCATACATAAAATAATACTTAGCTTGAATGAGATCATGCATTTGAAACCTGTAACATGTAATCAAAGAGTAAACACATTGGTATCCAGTAAACATTTCTTTTATAATTATTATTGCTGTAAGAAAGAGTATGATGTAATGATTTTTGAAAAGTCTAAGACTCAGTGACAGACAAACCTGAGTGAATTACTTGTCTGACCTATCTGACTTTTGTACAACAATAAATAGCGCTCTTTGAACATTTTATTTTTTAAATGGAGGAAATAGTTCCTATATGAGGAATAAATTATGCAAATCCCCAACCGCAATATGCTGTGCGTATGAAGTGTACACTGAAGAATTAATGCTTCAATCTATTTAAATATTCATGTTCCCATCCATTGTGTATTTATAAATTACTGCGTAGCTTATTGTGTTTTTAAATACCTGCTTCTGTGAGACCAAATCACTGGGAAGATCTAAGGGAGAGCTTCAAGTCCGGCTAGGGCAGGTGAATTGTGTGCCTGTCTCCTGAGCCTAAAGGTTGAGACTCCATCTCCCTACAGACTTGGAGACCCTTAGGGGCTCGAGCACACTAGCTCCCACACGTTGAACCTTGTCAGCGGCCATCTTGGTAGCCCCACCCCTTTTTGTCTCTCACCCATCGCCTTACCATCCCCCATAGCTAATGCCATATAGACCCCCCACTCATGAAGTTCTCTTATTGGGCAAAACCCTAGGTCAATCCTACAGACCCTCCTTTCCTCCTAGCCTTCACCCTGCCCTGTGACCTTTTGCTATATATGTGACTCCTAAGCCTGAATAAATCAGAAGTTCCAGAAACCTTCCCCAGGGTCTGTGCTTGACTCTGCGCCTCACCCTCTCCGGCCGGGAAAACCTCACGTAGTCAACAACCAACAAAGATCCATGGCTAATACTGAAGCTGCTTTTGAAGAAGTGTTGAGTCTTCACTTGGACCATCAGATGCCCTGTGGTAACTAAAAGAAGGATAGAAGTAACAAAGCTATTTTCAAGATCTTCAGGGAATCATAGTCAATGCACTGTGAACTGCCAGCTTTTAAAATGTACAGTTTCACCCCACCAGAGCAGTGCCCCAAAGTCTCCAGTCATTACTGTGAGCCTGAAGGGGGATTCCGACACTGACCTGTCGAACTCCACTTTGCCTTTCTGACTTGCCAGGAAATAGCCAGTCCTTACAAAGGGAACAGCAGGGCTGGGGATCTAGCTCAGTGGTTCCGGCTCCTGGCTTGCAAGCGCAAGGACCCAGGTTCGATCCCCGGAAACCACATACCATACTGGGCGTGGAGACTCACCCCAACAGCAACCAGTACCACACACCACAGTGCCGGGCGTGGTGGCTCACAGCTGTCATCCCAGCACTCGGGAGGCAGAGGCAGGAGGATTGCTGTGATGTGAGTTTGAGGCTGAACTCAGGGCCAGCTTGAACCACAAAGTGAGACCCTGTCTCAAAAAACCTTAAAAAAAAGAAAGAAAGGGATCAGCAAAACCTGTTTGACAAAGCCTGCTTGACTACATGGACTTCTTACCCCATTATATAGTCCCCCATTATATAGTTCTGAAGCTCTTGTCGTGTCCCCAAAGACAGCTCTTGGTGTCGCTTTCCCGTGGTGGCCATACTCAACTTTCATTGTTTGGATTCCCTGATACTTGCCTTCCATTTTTTGGGATGAGAGGCTGATCTTAGTCTTTCAAGATTACTACAGATAGGGTCCCCATTGCCATGCCAGCCTGGGACTCTGGGGACACACTGACACAATGAATTCACACAAATATATCCAAACTTTAATTGTATCTGAGAGAGGAACGTTAGGGTGACTACATGCAACAAAAATACTTCTGCATGAAATACTGCCACATTGAAAACTTAAGAGCTCAGGGCACACATTATTATGGGGTACTTTGCAGTAGCCTGGAATCTTTGGAATTAATTGTGTTGTTATCTCTGTTACTGATAATGATTATTGGAGGAAAAAAAAATCACTTTGGTGTTTTGATCCTGAAGGTCTGAAATCAATTTATGAAGCAGAAGCCAATTCCTATCAGAAGCACAAAGTAATTGTTAATGTTCTCTTTCCCCTTTAACTTAATTTGGTTGTCAAAGAAATATATGTAGAGTGATCTAATCCAGAGGGTTATTATCCAAATCAGTAGAATCTCTCTCCAGCCAAGATAACAGCATAGTTATTTTGGGGCTCTACTTAAGTTAATATATTGCAACAATGTATAATGCTCTTGATTAAAAATAATTATCACACAAGATTTCTTGTCAGGACTTTTTTCTTCCTTAACTTTATTAATAAACTCTTTCCCTGATTTTTACTTACCTAGAATTTGATTTAATCTGCTGTGTTGCATTTTGTAAGCTACATAAAATTCTTGTTGGAACTTAAAGCTAACTGTCCTGAAGATATCTGGTCATCAGATCCTGAAACTTCAGTGAGCATAGTTTGTCACATTAAAAACAGCATTAATGTCAAATTTAAAATATATTAGTTTTGATATTAGTATTGAATTCTGTGCTAATGTGGTAGGACTATGAATACAAAATAAAAAGAAAACACTACTTAGTAATAACAAAATAATTAGAATGACAGTTTTGACTTCAATGAATATAAAATCCAGGGATGTCCATACCCAGCTAAAAATTTTAATAACCTGCATCAACTGCATTGCCAGTACAGGAAGGTTTTAAAAGTAATATTTTTATTATTTGCTTAGCAAAGCATTTCCCTTTAGGCTATTTCTGGAAATATGCTAAACCAGATGGTAAACTGATATTTGCAAAATGAGGTTTAAATGAGATAATCTCAGGTACAGAAGTGGGGTGTAGTGCATTCGGTAATGAAATCAATAATTTGGAGGAAGTCATTAATTAATAGGATAAATTTTGCTGATGGAATTAAAACTCACCCCTGAAGTAGGAGATAGGAGGCTAAAATTAAAATATATCACCAATTAGTTAACTGATTAAATGTACCTCAGCTATTGGATCCAGCTTCCCAAGCACAGTCGTAGTTCTGGAGAAACAGTGACTTAGCTCTTTATTTCTGTCATACATGGAAGAAAAGAGAAAAAACTGCTTACACGTTCAGACCTCCATTTACTAAATCCTTATCTGAATTATGTAATAGTTTTAAATGTCTCTTCTGACATAAATGGCTAACTGCTCTTACGAACCCTGAACACCTCTGTTGGGTTTAGTGCCCTCTAAGGGGACTAAAGTTAAGTCCCCTGACAAAGACTATACTTTGGGGAAGAAATTTCTGAAAGATACACGGCGAGACTTTCTGCTTCATAATAAAACAATTAAATGAGAATTTCTGAGCAGTTTCCAAGAGCAATCAAGAAGGAAGTAGCTTTTTATGCAAAACACTCGCTGAATAGCTTTGCATCTTAGTCAAAGGAGCAGATTCAGATTATTTATTTAGACTGATCTGACAGTTATCCTCAGAAGGGCTCATTAGAATGAGTTATTCCAAAACTATGTTCACTTACAGACTCATGTTCTTGATGCCACGTTTATTTTCTTATTTTTGCAGATTTTTCCTACTAAACACCTCATGAATTGTATCTTATCTGTCTACCTGAAGGCCTAGTCCAGGAATTCAGCCTCTTTAGGTGAATGGAGTAGCCTGGGAACTCGGCTTCTGTCTCCTCCTTTGTCTCCTGAATCTGTTCCCCACCTCAGTCTCTATGACATTTTGTTTTAGCAGCTTTATGGAAATATAATTCACACACCAGATAAATGAATAGTTATGAGTATACTTAGAGACCTGCACAGCCATCTATCACCACAATCTAATTTTAGAACTGTTTAATAATCCCTTAAAGAAATTTGGAAGGAACTACAGTGTACCCACAGTTTTTAGGGATCACAGGTGCTGTCAGTGTGGCTTTTGAGAAGTCTTTCCCTAATCCTAGTTTTTTTGAGGAATCTCCACACTGATTTCCACAGAGGTTGTACCAGTCTATACTCTCACTAACAGTGGAGAAGTATTCCTTCTTCTCCACAGCCTCACCAACATTTGCCGTTGGCTGATTCTGAAATGGCAGCCATTCTTTGTGGAGTGAGATGAAATCTCAGTGTTGTTTTCATCTGCATCTCTCGAATGACCAGTGATGTTGAACATTTCTTCATATACATCTTAGCTGCTCTTACTTCTTCCTCTGAAAAGTGTCTGTTCATTTCAGATGCCCATTTTTGAACTGGGTCTTTAAATTTAGGTGGGTTGATTTTTTAAAGCTCCTTATATATTCTAGACATTAGCCCTTTGTCTGAGAAACAGCTGGTAAAGATTCTTTCTCATATTGTTGGTTGCCTTTTCACTCTGTTGGTGGTTTCCTTTGCTGTGCAGAAGCTTTTTAATAGAATGAGATCCCATTTATTGATTTCTTCTGCCAGTTCTCATGTTATAGAGGTTTTGTTCATGAAGTCTTTCCTTAAACCAATGTCTTCAAGAGTTTTACCTAACCTGTTTTGCAGCAGGTTTAGTGTGTCTGTTTTAACATTTAGGTTCCTAATCCATGTTGATTTTAGCTTGATACACAGTGAAAGAGATAGGTCTAGCTTTAGTCTTTGGCAGGTAAAAGCTCGGTTTTTCCAGCACCATTTGTTAAAGAGGGTATCTTTCCTCCATTGAGAATTTTTGGCTCCTTTGTCAAAGATGAGGTGACTCAGTGTATCTAGAGTTATTTCTGGATCTTCTAATCTACTCCACTGATCTTCAGATGTGGTTCTTTTACAGAATGGAATATTAGTCTGCCATAAAAAATGGTAAGATTAAGTCATTTATACTCAAATGGATGTACCTTCAGGACATCCTCATAAGTGAAATAAATAGGTCACAGATGTGTAAGTATTATATCTTTTCTCTGGTATGAGAACATGAAGATGTAAATGAATTCTAGTATATATAGCAGATATTATGAAATAGAAAATATTTAAAAGGAAATAGAGTGTAGGGTAAATAATGGGGGAAAAAGAACATGATAGTAATAAAAAAGGAAACAAAGCTTATGTATATAGGGGGTGGGGGTTATAGGGTGGGTGGGGGAATGGGAAAAAATGAGAATCAAGTCGTGTCATATTCTGGTACAAACTCTCAATGTGGAATATGATGATGATGTGTACATATAAGGTACCAATAAAGATTTGAATTAAAAATGTCTTTCCCTAACCAAATTTTCTGAAGAAAATTTTAAAAATTAAAAATTCACATAATGTAACCCTGTTACACTTTCAAGGTGATTTTTAGCATCTTCACAGTGTTGTGCAACTATCTCTACTATTTATTTTCACCATATTTTCCTTCCCTCTACAAAGGAGTCCACATCAAAGAAGGCATTGTTGACGGTCAAGCTCGATGCTTTGTCAGAGGAAGTTTCTTTTTATTTCTGTTTGTTTAGTATTTGCTTTTTGCAAAGGGAGGGAGAATATTATTAGATGTTTGTTTTTTTCTGTATCTGTTGATATGATCCTGCAGTTTTCTTCTTTTTTCCTCTTTGTTCCTCAGATTCTATGGTCTCTACTGACCTGTCTTCATGTTGCTGCTCTTCGCTATGAAATCTCTAAAGTAAATTCTCATTTCAGTTATTGTACTTTTTATTCTGCTCCAGAATTTCCACTTGGTTTTTTTAAGAAATAATTTATATCTATTCATATTCTGTATTTGGTAAGGCACTGTCTTCCTTTATTCTTTCAACAGTTCTTCTTTTCTTTCTTCGATATTTATAATCACCACATTGAAAGTTTTTTTCATGAGTCCAGTATCTGAACCTCTCGAGGAAGTTTTGTTGCTTGCTTTTTTATTTTGTCTTGTTTATAGGCAACACTTTCCCCTTTATTTTCAACTCACAACTTTTTTTTAACTAAAAACTGGGATTTTGCTAATATATTGTAGTATCTATGGATACTGATCTGCCTCTTCCCTGACTCCCATAAGGGCTTCTGCTGTTTCCTGGCTTGTTCTTTTTTTTTTTTTTTTTTTTTTTGGAGACAAGGTCTTGCTTTTGTAGTTCAGGCTGGTCCTGAGCTCAGCCTTGGACTCACAGCAATCCTCCTGCCTCTGCCTCCCGAGTGCTGGGATTACAGGCATGAGCCACCACACCCGGCACTGTGGTATGTGGTGCTGATTGCTGGTGAGTTTGAATTCCATGTCCGGCATTGTTGTATGTGGTTCCCGGGGATCAAATCCGGGTCCTTGTACTTGCAAGGCAAGTGCCAGAACCACTGAGCTAAATCCCCAGCCCTGGCTTGTTCAGTTTTTAAAAGACAGCACTGGGCTTCTTCATTGGAATTTTTAAATCTCTTGATGTGTAGACACTGTGACATTCCTGCCCGGAAAGTCTGGTCCTGGCCACATGCAGAGTCTCAGAACTCTTTCATAGACAAGATGACGGGTGGCGTTAGCCAGCTGCCTTGGTTTCTTTCCCTGGATACTTGGTTAAACTTCAGGCTGGTGGCACACCTCGCTGCCAGCTCCAGGAGTTGCTAGCTGATGATTATATTTGACAGTAGTTCAAGCTCTCAGTTGCTCCCAGTTTGGTCCGTTAAAGTTGGGGCTTTGCTGGGTTCTCTTTTGTGGCTCTTCTTGGCTAACTTGTTGCTTGGTTCTTTGGGTCACACTTCCCATGGGTCTACCACTTTTATCATTGCTCTGAAGGAGCCTTCTCTTGTTTACTGCCAAGAACTCTACAGCTTCCACCAGTGCTTCTGGGCTTGAGTGTCCCATGCTCTTTCACAAGTAATGTTGCCTTTCTTGTCTCTTCTGTTTAAACCAGCAACACTTCTCACTTACTCTCTTTGTTTGCTCTGCCTTATTTTTTCTTTATAGAACTTACATGGATCCAACCATGAACCAACTAGTAGAAAGAAAAGAGTAAGAAAGAAAAGAGAAAATTTCTTTAGTCTCTTCTTAGCATACACACGACTATTTCTGAAGCTTTTCTAAGTCTGTGATTAAATAACAATGTGGAGAAAATGAAAACGGCATAGAATGAATGGATATGCTTGCAGTGGGCAGTGCCTTATGCTCTTTTTGGACATATTTGTTCAGTCAATGCACCATAAATATCCTTTGAAGTAGATGCTCTCATTCCTCAGAGCCCTGGGGGAACTGTGTCTGACACATTTGTGGCTACTAGATCCAGGACTGCTCACATCTCTTAGATAAAATGAGATGGGCTGGGGATATAGCTCAGTGGTTCCGGCACCTGTCTTGCAAGTGCAAGGACCCGGGTTTGATCCCTGGTAACCACATACAATACTGGGTGTGGAGACTCATGCCCAGCAGCAACTAGTACCACATACCACAGTGCCGGGCGTGGTGGCTCATGCCTGTAATCCCAGCACTCGGGAGGCAGAGGCAGGAGGATTGCTGTGATGTGAGTTTGAGGCTGAACACAGAGCCAGCCTGAACCACAAAGGGAGACCCTGTCTCAAAAAACCAAAAAAGAAAAAAAAAATAGATAAAACGAGATAGTGCTTGAATATTATCTACTCACATCCTCCTACAAACTTTAAATGACCTCCTTATTCCTCATAATACAACCTACAAAGCATGCTATATGAAATAGCTTTCTGATTGTTCAGGGAATAATGACAAGAAAAATGTCTGCATGTGTTTCCTTTGAAATACTGTTGGTCTGTATTTGATCAGATTCTTGTAGAGATAACCCATAGCTACAAAGAGTCAACTACTCTTTTTGCAGGTGGTATGGTGAGTACAGAGAGGTATGAATACACTAGCAGAAGGTAAATGTAGGCAGCAGGACAAGGCAGTTAGACCTCAGAGTCTACGCGAGCAAGGAAGGTGTGATACTATGGCTAACCATGCTATTAAGAATGAAGTAAACAATTTAAAGATAACAAATAAAATCAGAGTCTGTGTAGATTCCTAACACCTGGGGGTAAATGTGAGCTCATGTTCACATTAATTTTTTGATTATTCTGGGAATACTTTTATCTCTTGGAATATAATCTGATACCCCCAAAAGTCCACTTTCTGCAGCTCCCCTAGAAAAGCACTGAGGGAGCCCCATGAGAGATCTCGTTGGGGCTCCTAACAATTACAAATGTATGCTAACAGCTGCTGTCTTCCTGCAGAAGACCTCCTGGGCTCCCACCACCTCATGCTGGCCATCAAGGTTTCCATGGATATTGTGCTGCTGCTCAGTAGCCCCTGTTATCCATGCACCCATTTTTAGGGCTGGAATGATTCCAGGGACTGCACTCATGACACTCTCTATGTATTAAGTGTTTCCTGCCATCTGGGAAGCAAAGCCACTGTACTGTCACCCAAGTCTGGGAGCATTTCTTGCAAAAAAGATTTTTCATTTTCTATCGTACAAGATATGTAGTTTTAGAACTAGACTCATGGACTTGGCCCTGGGAAGATCCTTAAAACTACGCTCCCTCAGATTATAGATTACAGACACAAATAATCCTGTGTCTTTTCTCTTATTAAACCCAAACCAAAGTGGCTAGCAGAAGCTGATTTATGTAAACTGATGCCTTTTATTGTACGTTTTAGTGGTTTTTTTTTTTCTTAATTTTATAGGGACATTTTAGATATGCATAATGATCACATTCATCGTAAGAGATTTGTTCCTATACATGATTTATCTTGATTCTTATTTTTTCCAATTCTTCTACCTCCCTTTCAGCCCCTCTTTCCTTCTTTCAAACACCATGTGCTAACCTTGATTAGAATCTGTTGAATTCCAGCATTGGAATTAACCTCAGCTCAAACCAATTGCCAGTGTTTGTCTTCACAGCTGCCACTCCTGATGTAATATTCTGTTATCATATCTAGTTAATGTATCAAACACATGTATTAAGTTTGCCAAAGCTCAGGGAAGCAATTAGAATGCACAAAGCGCCAAGCTGAGACATACTGCTCGCCCTCTCTAGGGTCTGAGACTCAGGAAACCATCCTGGTGACAACTCTCCATGACAGTCTCGGAATGTGCCCATGACTCAAGTTGCAGGAGGAGCACTGTGTTAAGAATGTTGTGTCTTGGGGCCAGGGATTTAGCTCAGTGGTTCTGGCGCCTGTCTTGCAAGCACAAGGACCTGGGTTCGATCCCCAGTATCCACATACCATACTGGGCATGGAGTCTCACGCCCAGCAGCAACCAGTACCACATACCACAGTGCTGGGCGTGGTGGCTCATGCCTGTAATCCCAGCACTGGGGAGGCAGAGGCAGGAGGATTGCTGTGATGTGAGTTGGAGGCTGAGCTCAGGGCCAGCCTGAACCACAAAGCCAGACCCTGTCTCAGAAAACCTAAAAAAAAAAAAGAATGTTGTGTCTTTATGTTGCATTGGGTGACCATGAGTTCTTAATTCCAAAAAGTAGAAGCAATTGTTTACTTTTATGGTGGAGTGTAATGAAAACAACATAAGCGCTGAAGCTTAGGGTCTTGGTACTTTCGTTTCAGCTGATCTCAGCAACATGCATTGAATGTTCACTTTATATGCAAATCACTGTTAGGTAGCAGTGAAAGAGATGAGTAAACCACATTTTGAAACAATAAAGTGGAAGTCCAGATTGAAAAAAAATGTTGAAAATAGGTAAAATGCAGGAATTATATAAGGTACGGTACAAATGTTTCCTCATTATTTGAAATTAGATCAATTCCATCAGTGTCTTCAGAGATCAATTCAATTGCTCAAGAGAGAGGTGATCATAATACATGTAAAGATCACTTCAAAGTATGAAAAATGTATATGGGGGAGGGGGTTGTAATAACAGATTGGAGGAAAGTTTTCTCACATGGGAATCTTTCTTCCCTATAGAGCTCCAAAGAAATGTGAAAGTCAATCCACAAATACAAATAAACAACCATCGGGGTAATTGCTTAAAGGTCTTCCTCGGTGACAGCTGTTCCAGGCAGACCTTTCTTCTTGCCCATTTCCAGGATGCACCACAGAGAGCCCTGGGGAGAATGCAGACTGCATTAAAAATAGGGCAGAGGCAGAGACCGAGCTGCACCTAAGGTAAGAGCTGTGAATTAGAAATTGAAGAGAGCAACATATGCCAGATAGTCTCTGCCCACAGGGGAAAGTCAAAGTGAGCTGTGCTGCTGAGAAAGTTCTGACACAGAGACTCCCAAGGAGCCACTAGGTTGGCAGGAAGAATGAGAAATGTGTGCTCACCTGCCCGGGCCCCTTCTTGATCCCACCTCTCAGCAAACACCATCTGTCCATTGTCAAGAGTTCCACTTACAAGTAGGTGAAATGAAATTCTGTTCTGGATAATAAAAATAGACTTGTGACCAATAGTATTTTTGGCTAGGCCTTCAACTCAAACTAAGAGTATATATTTCTGAAACATCTAAAATTTCAAGAAATTTATTTTAAAGAAGGCAATATTATAGAATAGTATTGAGGAAGCAGTGTTCATAGGGGAATAACAGAATATCTTAGCAAAGAATTCATACTATTTTAAGAATGTCACAGAGTTCTTGGAAATTAAAAAGAAAAAATAGATGGGCCCAATTGTGAATTTGACATGACTAAAATATAGCATTGTAGGGCTCGAGATTTAGCTCAGTGTTTCTGGCACCTGCCTTGCAAGCACAAGGGCCTGGGTTTGATCCCTGGCAACCACATCCAACAATGCTGAGTGTGGAGACTCACGCCTGTAATCCCAGCACTTGGGGGGCAGAGGCAGGAGGATTGCTGTGGGTTCAAGGCTGAGCTCAGGACCAGCCTGAACTACAAAAAGCAAGACCCTTTCTCAAAAAGAAAAAAAAAAAGATAGCATTGCAGTTCTAAGAGCAAAAAAAGAGTGTCTTCCAGAATTCACAGCAAAAGGAAAAGTAGGCTAAAATAGTTTGCAAAGTTTGGTCCCTGAGTTAGTTAGCATTTTATTACCGTAACAAAATACATGAGGGAATCAACTTATAAGGTTTCTTTTGGCTCACTATTTCAGAGATTTCTGCTCATGAATACTTGGTACCTTTGAACCTGTGGCAAAGCAGAACATCATACAGGGAGTATGTGGTGGAGAAAGTTTCTCAGCCCATGGCAGCCCAGGAAAAGGAGGTGCCAGCATCTCAATACTCTCTTCCATGACCTAACTTCCTTCCACCTGAATGCCCTGCTGCTTTCCAATAGTGCCCTGGATTAGGAACCAAGCCTTTAACATCTGAGCCTTTGGAGAACATAAGCCATAATAGACCCTGAACATACTTAAAAAGTTATTGTTGGGGCATGACACCTTTAGCAAAGGTAGTGCATGCAAGTGTGTGTGTGTGTGTGTGTGTGTGTGTGTGTGTGTGTGTGTGTGTGTGTGTGTGTTATGTCTTCTGGAAGCTGTGGACCGAGAAGCAATGGAGGACTTCATTTGAGATGAGCTTCGTGCATTAATAGGGTTGGCTTCACTGTGTATCTCGTAGTCATTTATTTTATTTTATATGACTCCTTCTCAGTGTTAAGGTTTTATGAATGGCCGGGAAAGGAGAGTGGAGAGGTGCTTGCCAGCATGAATGAATCATCGGCCTCCATTATCTGTTTTTCTAAAATCAGTCTGGCAGTTTATGAGATGGATGTGAAAGGTCTCCTGTGGTGGGTTATTTCTAAGTACCTCCTAGTGGGCGGTTTATAATTCATATAATCTGGGACTCACAATTGCTTTCCTGTACTTATTACCAATTGAGGAAAAGATGGGCTCAAAATACCTGCTATGCTGGGAGTAGCACTGGATGTAAATTGCAGATACTGTTTTACCAGGGACCCTGTTAATTTTATGAGAGCAACTTCAGACTGTTTATATGATGAAAAATTCATAGAGGAGTTTGCAACCATTTCATACCACAGTCTGACACTTTGGCAGATGTGGTGGGAGAGCTCTGGAATCATGCAGACAAGGCATCTGTGTCCCTGGGAGCCACTACTAAGGGCTTGTGTGGATCTCTCCCCCAGATGAGTTTGTGCAAAATAACTTTGATGTGATAAATAGTTGTCTTTCCTCCTAGAATTTGATAATGTGAATAAAAGACATTATTATGGCAAACTTTTTGAAAATGACTGTGGCACAAACCCTCACCCAGGAGAGTCTATTGCCAAAGCAAGAATCTCTTTTATGTGGGGCCATTTTGAGGACAGGATGGGAAAGTAATCAGGGAATAAGTCGCAAAACCCCTAAACATATGAACTTTTTTTTTTTTTTTTGAGATAGGATCTCGCTTTGTAGGTCAGGCTGGCCCTGAGCTCACTATGTAGCCCAGGCAAGCGTCAAACTCACAGCAATCCTCTTGCCTCTGCCTCCTGAGTGCTGGGATTAAAAGTGTGGAACCACCACACCCGGCTGTGTGAACTTTTATGTAAGGAAGCCATTTTGTTTTCAATAATTCAGTTAAGCTAAGAATTGCTGAGTGGTTAAACACTGCCTTGAAATTTTAAATAAGTAAAATTAAGTGTCATTAAGATGTCATTAAGGAAAATTCTTGAGGATTAGGAGACTTTAAGTATCATGGCAGACAAGAAACTGTTATGGATCCTGCTCTGTATCAAACAAGTGAGTGTCCTCAAGTTCAAGAAGAAATTTTAAAAGGATCAGAAACAGCATTCGCATATGATGAAGCCTTTGGCGAAAGTTAACTACCGACTCTGCCAGGTATATATTTCAAGTAGTTTAGAACATTTTGGAAAACGTTCAAAGTTTAGGAGATTTGCACTGTCTTGTCCACAATTTCCTGGCAGGAAACAAGAATGGTAGTTTGTTAGTGAATGTCGGGAGTGGTCAGAGAGTTCAAGGTTCCCAGGATTTGAGTTGAACAGTCTGAAGATGGATGAACTGGATTTCATGTTACACTCCTCAGAAATGCTTTACTTTGCATCTGAGTACAATTTTCTCCCTACAGCAAGGGTTGAGAAACTAGCCCACATGCGGAACCTGATATGTCAGCTGCCTTTATACATAAAGTTTTATTGGAAAGCAGTCATACTCATGCTTTTGTGTACTGTCCATGGCTGTTTTTGCTAAAACAACTACTACCTGGTTATTTAAAGAAAAGTTTGCTGAGCCTTGCCTAGAGCATCCTTGGATATAATAGGGCTCCTCCAGGAGGTTAGTCCAAAGTAGGGCATGAAGACAGAAAATAACAATCTGGTACTGGATGTGACAGGGTGCACTGGTGGGGGTGAAGCTCTTCAACTCAACTCACATTAGATAAACTTCTTTGTGATCTTGGAGGGGAGCTTCAGCCTGCTAGGTCTAATGTTATGAAACCATCTGGGACACTCTGGGCTTCTTAGGGGCTGAACCTGAGGGTCCTGAGTCTACTGGGATCATAGCTAAGGAGGTTTAAACGTCCACAGAACTCCATAGTATGGGGCAGTATCAGCCAGACCTTCACTGTAGGAGTGAGATGTGACCAGATCCTCACGGTCCACACGTCCCCCTGCAGTTGGCTAGTTCCCTTCTTCACTACCCTCCCAGTCATGATTTAGCCTAATACGGACTAAGAAATAGCACTAAGATTTGTGTTTGGAAAAATCTGCATTATTTAATAGAAAAATGTGATTTCCTAAGAAGAATAGAATTGTCAATTAACATATTTTTATGGAATAGCAATCATCTGTCTTCCAGATATTTTGGAAGCATATTTGGAAGGCTGTGCTGGTAACCAATCATCACTGCTCATGGGGTTTCCTGGAGTGCAGAGTTTCTGTGATAAAATTGAAAACTTCTCAGGAAATGAAGCAGAATTTATCCTCTTAAGGTCATGCCTTTAAAAAAAAAGTATTTTTAAATTTAACATTTTACTACCTTTCCACACATATAATTTGCTCTAATTACACCTTCACTAGACCTTTAAAATAGTTTTAACACTTGTAACAATAAATAAAGACAAGTTTTTAAGATCACCAAAAAGCAGTAGAAATAATCCTAGGGTTCTCTGTTGGTGTGTGCATTCAGAGATATGCTCATTAAAGAAGCAGAAAACAAAGGGGATGAGATTTAAGAATTCATCTGAAACTTAGAGTATTTCTTTCTTAGAAGAGCAAAAATTCCAGAGTGAACAAATTCTATGTCCTGTTCTTCACAGAGGACACCAAAAGAGGAAGACAGGACACCACAAGATGCATAAACTCTTTCTTAGTCACGCTAAGCAGTCATGAAAATTACCCTCAACTGCATTTTCTTTTTGGGCACTAATCTCATTATGAGGGCTCCTTTCTCAGGATCTCACCTAAACCTTATTATTTTTTCCCAATACTCTAGTTATTTATCATCCTGTTACCTCCAAATACCATCACTTGGTGGTTAGGGCTTCCAAATATATTTTGGTGTGGGGAAACACAACTTAGTCCATTGCACTACTTTCTGTTTTATGTTTCAATAAAGTAATTTGAAGGAAAGCTATGAAAATGGCCATTGAAGTTCAAAAATTGAAGGTGCTTTTGGAACTTTAAAAAAATGATTCTTGCTATCATGTGGGAAAAGTTTGAACTTTATGTTTTCAAAATTGGTGAAGATGAGTTGAAGCTCAAAAATGCTCTGGTTTTTCACTCATAAAAAACTGTGACAAGAGATATAGATGGGGGAATTGTGTAGATCTGGTCTATACTCAGGTTACTGTCAATACCTGGACCAGCTGAATCATGAAGTCATTTATCCAAGAAGCATTCATCAGCTCTCAGTTTCCAGTCAGTGGTAGGAACCTCTTGCAATAGCGGTACTCCACTTGCTAACACCTCTCTGTGTCTTGATCAGTGCCCTACTCCACTTGTTAACACCTCTCTGCTTCTTGATCAGTGCCCTGAAATTTTTGACATGAGTGATGGAAATCAAGCCTAGGCTTGAAAAATACCTTCTCATTGGATGTGCATCTTTATGACTGTGTGAGCAAAGTAAGTTATCCTCTTAGAGCGTGAAGGATAAGGAGCAATGTCTTGGTCACTTTCTTGTCACTTAGATGAAATACTTGACATCCACAATTTAAAGGTGAAGGGTTTCCTTTTCCTTTTTTTTTTTTTTTAAGATTCAGTGCATAGATAGTTGATTCTAAGGTAGGAAAGGAAGGCATGATGGAAGGGTCTAGTGCAGGAAAGGTGCTCACATCATGGCATCCAGGAAGGGGAAAGAGGAAAGGGAGGAGAAGAAGTAGACAAGAATCAGATATACCATTCAGTGACCCATTTGCCCTGACCAGCCCTCATTTCCTAACAGTAAGTTAGCTATAGTGCCCCATGATTCAATTGCCTTCCAAAAGCCCCACCTCTGAATACAGGAGGCTTTGGGAGATGTTTAAGATCTGAATTATATGAGGAAAACCATTCCAATTCTCCTAGAAATCCCTGTTATTCCACCCATGGGCCATGGACCCACCAACCCCCAGCTTTCACTATATGAGTGACACTGTTCGTGACCATCCTTGTCACCAGAGCCACAGGCTGACCACAGTAATGAGCCTCACTGGACGAGCCACCTAAGGAGCTGTCCGGTCGGGACAAACAAGGCTTGCTGTGTAAAGCCACTGAGTTTTAGGAAATTAATTATGCAGTAAGCAGGTAATGGAGTCAAAGCAAGAAAGAAGTTAGGACTCTAGAGAACGGTCACATTTGACTGTGGTAAGTAGCTATCCAGTCAAGGAGAAATAGTGTCCCGTATTATAGACTGCAAACTGCTTGTCTTGCCTATACTATTTGTCAGGAGGACCTAGCAGGTTGGTGGGACTTCTTCCCTGGGCTGCTGCTGTGGGCCTGGTGGGCTGGGAAGGCAGCAAGGTATGCGCCGCTTCCCAGGAGCAGCAGACACTGGAAGTGAGCTGGCAGCACACAGACGAGCCCGCATTGTGCCTTTGGTCTGTCTTCTGAACTGAACTGTCCTGTCTCCTCTTTCCAGAGCACAGCAGTGCTTAAAATGGCACCAGAGAGCAGAGATCTGGTTTGCTAGAGCTTTGCCGACAGTGTTAAAATGGTCATCTATGCTATTTGGGATGTTGTCTTCCAGGTTGACCATAAATGAGATATATTATTCTGAAGATTATTCTTTACTGCTATCTAAGCAGAATTGTTCAGGGATGGGGCAACCTTTTAGACAGTATCTCCACACTCTGCTGCCTGTAGGTGAAATGCTTGGTCAACTGTGAATGCACACATTTAAACATTGTTACAGAATTCAAGTGTGGTGGTACACATTTATTACCCCTATACTCTGGGAGGCTGAGGCAGGAAGACTGCAAATTTGCCCAGTGTGGGTAATTTAGTGACTCAGTGAGACTGTCTCAGAATAAAAAAAAGGTGAGAGAGATGACTAGAAGGCTGGGGATGTAACTCAGTCTAAAAGCCTTGAGTTCAATCTCTAACACTGCAAATGAACAAACTAATAGATGAATATTACAATTGATTGTGACATAATTATAATTGTTAATAGTAGAATTGCCAAGTAACTAATTTTTTCTTTTGAGACAGGGTCTCCCTGTGCAGTTCAGACTAGCATGGAGCTCACTATGTAGCCCAGGTGAGCCTCAAACTCACAACCATCTCCTGGCTCTGCCTCCTGAGTACTGGGATTACAGGGGTGAGTCACCATGCCCAGCACTGTGGTATGTGGTACTGATTGCTGGTGGGTGTGAATCACCACGCCCAGCATTGTTGTATGTGAGGATTGAACTCCGGACCTTGTGCTTGCTAGGTAGGCAATGGAACCACTGAGCTAAATCCCCAGCCCCAAGTAACTAATTTTTAACAATTGTAATTGATTTTATGAGGCCTCCTTCAAATACACATAGATGGGCTACATTCTGTGTTTGCAAACGGCATTTTATTGGGACACAGCTACACCCACTCTTCACGTAGCGCTCAGAAAGGCTTTCATCCTGTAGGGGCAGAGGGAAGTAGCTGCAGTAGAAATTGGCCATGCAGAAGCCTCAAGTATTAATGAAATGGTTTTCAAAGAAAAATTAGTGAGTCCTCTGTAATCCCATAGGCACGACCCCACACTATTTGCCGTTATCACTTTGTATTTCTTCATTTTTTGTTGCTATAACCAAGTACCCATGGGAGGCTGCTTTACAAGAACAGAGGTTTGTCTTGGCTCTCAGCCTTGAGGCTGGAGTCCAACAGCACTGTGCAGTCACGGGTGCCTCACACCCCACCTGAGTGTGTGTGAGTCTTTGGATCTTTTTCTCCTTATAAAGCTACACAGATTCAGTCATGGGGACCCCACTCTGATGACCTAATCTAATGGCATCACTTTAGAAAGGCCTCATGTCTTTTACCACCATTAATGGATGACTTTGGGGGAGCAGGACCCAGGACCCAGGAGACAGAGCACATTCAGGGCACTGGCCACCTACCCTAGAATCAACTATCTATGCACAGTTCAGTCAGTGCTAGCCCACACATGCTACTGTCCACCCTCACTGCACACCTTTTCTTTTTCTCTTCCTCACCATCTTTCCCTGCATTTTTCCCTTTCAAGAAGGTAAGTGAGATGCTCACAATTTTTTTTTTAAAAACCCTCCCTAGTTTATAAAATAATCCACATTTTTCTTTTCTAAACATTTAGCCTGTCTCAGGGTAATCTGTCACTTCACAGAACCATTCCCCCAAGATTTTGGTTAAGATGGACATTGCCTGATGACATTAGTTCTATCTGCTTCAGTTAATAGCTCTGAGATGAGATGCAAAGCATAAAGAGTAGTTCTGAGAAAAGCTGAAGGAGACACGGGGAACTGGGGAAAAAAGAATGACTGCCATATATCATGTATAAGTACAAATTCCCTGTGATGAATGTAATCACTACATACATCAAACGTGTGCCAATAGAAGGAATCTAGAAAGGTCCTTATGAATGGTTCCTTCCCTGCAGCGTGCTGCTCAGCTGAGCTCAACTCTTTGGCAAAAGCACGTTATACGGGATGAAGATCCCAGCACTCCCACATTCTGACCACCCCTCTGCTGATCGTGCAGTAATGTCTGCGTTTGTTCCAGCTTGTTGAGAAATAGTTTTGTATTTTTTAATGGGGCTGATTCATGCTAGATTAGGTAAGATCTGATTGTCCACTCAGATTGTCACTCACGTCTTTGTGCACGAACCCCCAATGTTTCCCTTTGTGGTTTTGAGGGCAATCTCTGGTTGTAAATATGTAGCCATTGGGAAAAGCTAATGTTGGGCATTATTCTGTGGTGAGATGTCTGCAGAGGTCACTGCTGTGGTTCGGGTTTCTCATCATGTAGCAAGATAGCCTGCTGTGAGATTAGTCTGTTTCACACCTTCTCAGAAGATGCCCAGGGCCACGGACGAGTCTTTTGCAGTCACTTCGTCTGTTTCCTGAGTTGTGATCAGGTCCCACTGTGTTGGGTCAGATGGTGACCAACCACAGGGATAGTCATCCAGACTATAGCCTACCATATTGGATATGAGCTTATTTAAAGGACAGTATCTTTCTTTGCAGATGTAACTAAGGGAAAGCTCCTGAGATGAGACTATCCTGGACTGGGTTCACTGTCAAGTTCAGGGATGGCATATTCATAAGAGGCAAAAGGAGAAAATGCACAGGGAAGAGCGTGTGAGGACAGAGGTGGAGGCTGTAGTGATGTGGCCACCAGCCAGGGAAGGCCTGGATCCCCCAAGGTGGAAGAGACAAGGGAGGAGTCTGCTCCACAGTCTTCACACAGTCATGGTCTGGTAACACTTTGATTTCAGACTCCTAGCTTCTGGAAATAAGATAAAATACATTTCTTACCTTTTAAGTGATTCAGTTTGTGGTAGTTTGTTACAATGATACCCAAGGCAAACATATCTATAAACAGGTGAATTTGGAGGCTTTGGTAGTATAAGACAAGGATTATCGATAGAGAAATGCTAGGTTTGTGGAATCTCTGGGCCACTGTTACCTGTATTTAGTCTCAAGGGTTTTGAAAATGAACCTTGCATTTTCTTTTCATTGACCCATGAGTTTTCTTTGTCATGGAAAGATAGGTTTTAAATAGTGACAAAGAGCTGGGTCTCTGGGGTGATGGATTTGGTAAGGTGTTTTTAAAAAGTCATTGCCAGGGCTGAAGATTTAGCTCAAGTGGTGCCATGACTACCTTGGAAGCATAAGAGTCAAAGTTTTATCCCCAGTACTGCAAAGAAAAAAAAAATGTCCTTGCCATGAGCTTTATTTAACTGGATTTCTACAATCATAGTGTGCTACCAGAATTTATCATTAAACTGAAAATGTAAATAAGTTCTAAAATATATGTTAGATATTGTGTAATAGAAACTATTCAAAGGGAAATGGGGTAGGGGTAAGTAATGAGGGGTAAGAAAAATTGTGATGTAATAAAAAATGGAAACAAAGCTTATGTATATAGGAGGTGGGGGCAGAAGGATGTGTAGGGAAATGGGAAAAAATGAGAATCAAGTCATGTCATATACTGGTACAAATTGTCATTGTTGAGGGTGATCATGATATGTACCTATTTCACAATAAAAAAATTAAAAAAAGAATTTATCATTAAGTTCTAAGACCATCCACAAAGAAGACCACCTACAAATGACTTTTATGAATCCAACTCATAAAAGCTATATAGTATGATTGAGAAATATGATCAATTTGAAAATGAAAAAATAATTTGAAAATTATCATGAGAGACACATTGCTGTCAGTTTTCCCTTACAATACTCAGACTACATAAACTACTTCTCCTTACTTTGAACATACCTATCTCATTGCTATGCCGATGTTTCTTTTTGTTGTAGTAGATCTTTAACATTTTAAATTTTTACTATATTTTTGATCATCTCTTGTATATGTGGGAAGCCAAGCTACAACTCCTTGTTAGAAAATGTGCTGATCAAAGAGCAGATCATTCAGATGCCAGTAGATAATTTTCTTTGAACACCCCAGTAATACACAATTTCTGGTGCTTTTTCTATAGATGCCTCCAAAACAGCTTTACCAACTCAAGAGTTAGAGGACTGGTCTAGTTTTACATAAAATCTAGTTGTCATCACTATCAAAAACTCAGTCATAAGAGGATGCTTTAAAGCTATCAAACTGTTATATTGGCAACAACTGGCTGTTTTTCCTACATTATCTCCATTTGTCACAGCATTTTGCTACAAACAAGACTCTGCTCTATCTCATGTCTTCAGACTTACATGCCCTCCTGGGAAAGTAAGCAAACATGAATTCTTCAAGCCTTCAACATTGATTCAGGAGCTGTTCTGAGCTTTGTGCATGATTCTGAGCCTGGCAAAGTGTTACCCTTGATGGACTGTTACTCCTGGTAAACTGGACCTGCAGAATCAGGCTCTGCAGGGCTTGCCTGGGTACCAGTCCCCTAGTCAGCTCAACTGGCACATCAGGTGCAGGGTGACACATCAAATTTTTCTTTGCTGCTCCAAATAATGGAACATTTTACCACTGATTAAGGAGATTAAGCAACTGAGTAGGTGATGCTAGTTTGTGGATTAATTCTGAATCTAAGTAGGCAATGCCAGTTACGCATTCTTCTGTTGTAGGTAGTGAAGATAAAAATTGCCCTTCTGACAAATCATAGCAGGATAGTCCTGTATGAATTGGCTCCAGGGTCCAGCATATGAAAAACAAAACGGAGTGGCCAAGCTCTGCAGACATCCCCAGCAAGGCAATGTTGGAAAGATCTAACTGTTGGGCAAATTTACAAACCAGAGAAATGAGAAATAGTTTGGCAATCTGCCATTTGTGGGCTTTTATACATCTGTTGGGAATCCAAAACAAATCCCCTGTAGGGTGATAATCTTCAGGACATTTGTGCTCGTTGGCGTAGAGTTCCCTACATCTGGGACAACTGACGCCTGTTGTTTATGGTGTAGGTGTGGTTGCTGAAGAGTTCTGCAGAAGTTTGTCTTCAATGACAAACTCCTAAATCTCAGCCCCATACGGGGTTCCACTGTGCCTTGGCTCCTGCTGAGTGATCTCCTTGCTTATGTGGCTACTGTCCCTGTGCTCAGGACATCAAAGTAGGTGCAACCCTGGAGCTCAGTGAGGGACACAATGCAATTTCACCTTCGACTCTTCAAGTGTAATTTCTGAAGCTCTTGAAAATTTACACAAGTTGTGTGTGCCTTATTAGGATTTCTTGCACTTATCTTCAAAAATGTATACGTGTAATAGTGTAACTTCCTCCCTAAAGTTTAGTGATTTTTAAAAAAATTTTTAAATTCAAATCTTTATTGGTACATTATGAATACATATCATCATTGTATTTAACAGAGTTACCAGAATATGACATGACTTGATTCTCATTTTCCCCCTTTTCCCCACCCTGCAACCCCTACACCCTATATACATAATCTTTGTTTCCTTTTTTCTTTATTACTGTCATATTCTTTTCTGCCTCATTATTTACTTCCTGAATTTTAAAACGTGATCCATACTGATTTTTTTGGGGGGGGCCCATCTTAAAGACAGAGGGTGTCTTCCAGATGGAATTCACCTTAATCGCTCAATTCAGAGAATAGTGAAGTTAATGTGAGAGGAACAACTATCGTAAACATTACACCCATTAAATTTAACATTTGCCATAATGACTGCTGAATGCAGTCTGAGGGCTAGCCATGCAGCAGTGCCATTTATGTGCATATTCAAAACCCTGCACAGCAATGATCAAGCAAGTCTCCTCAAGATCTTCTTCCATGACTGAGGGATGCCACAATTCCTTCTGAAGATTAACTGCTTGGGACTCATTTTTAAAATACCAGACTGCAAATTCTTCTCTGTTCTTAGCATAATATGCTGAGAATCAACAGCAAGTGTCACATAATTCTGATTCTGAATGATGCTTTAAAACAGGGGAAACTCCTTCCTTCCTAGACATTGCACAGCTTTGGAAAGTTTCTATAGCTGTAAATAGTTGCATAAAGTATAAAGGGTATTGTTACATTTTTATCTCCCAGAACATGAATGTCTTATTGAGGTCATAAGATCTGGTAGTATCTTTTCAGATTATCCATCACCTGTCACTAAATAATGGGTAATAAATGAAGCAGCAGAAAATCCCAGTCATGCACTTCAAGTATCACCCAAGGCCCCCAGTTCCTACTCGCACTGTCTCAAGCAGGTGTGCAGCAGATGCAAGGCCTGGGTATTTATTCCAGTATCCTGAATACATAAAAGACTGCATGCACTCGAATCACTTGGGAGCTTAGTGATTCCAAGTCCACAAGCCCCAGAACACTGAGGTTTATCAAATTTTAAAGTAGACTCTTTGAGACATCAACAAAGGGCTTTATTTTTATTTTTCTGGGGAGAGAAATTCCTGAAATGAAATAGATGATGGACATGCTCACTTTATTTTTGTGCAGCACCCTTGGCCTATGCCCTGGCTTCTCTCTGGGTTCTGAATGGCAGATGGCCTCCGCCAGCCATCAGTTTCACTGGCTCTTCCTGCACTGAGTGTGCATGGTCCTTCAGTGTATGTTCGCAGGCGCTGTGACTCTGGTCACAGATGGCGTTGCCACTTGAAGAGTTCATGCGCGCATTTCCAAAGTCATCGTGTGTAACACAGAAATCCTTTGCCTCCTCAGGTACTGGGAGCTCCATGTAATAACAAGGTCCCTCTTAACATGCGTGTTGCATATGTGATTTCATCCAAGTTGAAGTGCCTCTTAAATTCAATGTGTAGGTAGGTAATTTCCTGAATGGATAAAGCTAAGACTTCTTGAATTATTTCTGTTTTTGTATCAACTTTAACTATATTCTCAGAAAGAGCGATTGCTTGTAGTTTAGTGAGACTACTAAATTCCTTATAATTGGATAGTAAATATCCAAATAAAATATTAAATGCTAAATTCTAGATAGTCCAGTTGTCAACATGATACTGATTCTAAAGATGAAGCTTTCTGGTTGACTCCTTTAAACTTCTCCCTGTTGTTGCTGTCAACATTAACAAATCAGCACAAATAAATTCCCTGTTGTTCTGTATTGCATTTGCAAAAATCAGAAATTCCAAAGCATTTGGCTCACTAGTCCTTGGCCTGTAGGAAGCGGGTTGTTTAAAGCCTTCTGAATGACACAGCTGTCTAAAATCTTCCCTCATGAAACTCATAAATGAATCTCTGATTAATTACATCCATGGCTTCTAGAAAAGATAGTGTCCTGGATAAATTTATAAAACAAATATCAGTACTTCTCTGATTTTGCAGAATCTTAGAAAGGCCTCAGCAGAGTTGGTACTCCTTCCAGGTAGGCCTCCTATGGTGGGTGCTGGATAAGGAGCTCTATAAAACAGGACCCTTAGGACGGTGTGGCCAGACACACTGTGGCTCTGAGATTTACCTGCACCACAGGCTGTCCCACCCTGGTGTGGGATTGTAGAGGCAGGAGGTGAGGTGCCAGGAGCCAGAACTGCTTCCACCCTTGCAGTGGCCAAATATCAGCTGTTACAAGAGACTGACCATATCCTGGGGGTGGGGGTTATGTCTCCGTTGGGATCTGTACTGACACTGTCATTAACGTCATCTACTTTTTTTTTTTTTTGAGACAGGGTCTTGCTTTGCAGTTCAGGCTGGCCCTGAGCTTAGCTTTGAACTCACAGCAATCCTCCTGCTTCTGCCTCCTGAGTGCTGGGATTATAGGCATGAGCCACCACGCCTGGCACTGTGGTATGTGGTTCTGATTGCTGGTGGGTGTGAGTCATCATGCTAGGAATTGTATGTGGTTACCGAGGATCAAACCTGGGCCTTTGCACTTGCAAGGCAGGTGCCAGAACCAGTGAGCTAGATCCATGGCCCATTACCTACTATATTTTGAACAATATTACTTTGTTGCTCCCAATTTGGAGTCTAGAAGTCAATTATTTTAATCTTTAAAGTCAGCTGTCACCACAACACAGAGAATGTGGCTGTGTGCATGTAAAGGAGCAATGGGATTCCTGTTGGCTTTGCAATGAATTCAGGGAATCACAAAGCAGGCGTATTAGGCCACATGTATATATTTCTCATAGTCCAAACCCCTCTTTGAAAAACAAAGTAACAATAATGTAAACAATATAATCCAGCCACTACCCTTGGCTTATAGTGAGCCATATATTTCTATGTCTCTAGAACGATTTTACATGTGGACTTAGTAGGACACAAAAACCTTCCAGGTAGTCAGATTACATGTTTATATAGGTTGTTGGGTGCCCAGGTATCATTTTACTTCCTCATGTAATTATACTTGTACTAAAATTTATTGACATTTGTTTTATTGACATTGCTAAAGGGTGATGTAGGCAGGAAAAAAATGTGTGTAGGAAAACCTGAAAATTCTCTTTAGTCCTCCACTCTCCTTTCTCAATATTATGGTCTAGATGATCCCAGACAATTTTCAACAGAAACACATACAATAGTAAATACACATATACCATGATCTAGGTAGGATAACTTTGACCTGGGTAAGATACCAGTATTCTGAGATGTTTTCTTTTCTCTTTTGGTAGTGGATATTTGTTATCTTTATATATCAACTTAAAAATAGAATCCTACATTTGACCCAGCCATCGCTCTGCTAGGTATATACACAAAAGAATTAAAAGACTCATATCACAGTGACATACGTGCATTCATGTTTACAGCAGCTCAGTTTGTGATTGCTAAATCTTGGAAACAACCCAAATGTCCATCAACTGGAGACTGCATAAAAAAGCTGTGGTTCTTGGGCGGGGGATTTAGTTCAGTGGTTCCGGCGCCTGTTTTGCAAGTGCAAGGACCCAGGTTCGATTCCCCAGTAACCACATACAATACTGGGCATGGAGACTCACACCCAGCAGTAACCAGTACCACATACCACAGTGCTCGGTGTGGTGGCTCATGTCTGTAATCCCAGCCCTCGGGAGGCAGAAGCAGGAGGATTGCTCTGATATGAGTTTGAGGCTGAGCTCAGGGCCAGCCTGAACTACAAAGTGAGACCTTGTCTCAAAAAATCTAACAACAAAAAAAGCTGTGGTTTGTCTACAGAATGGAGTATTACTCTGCCATAAAAAATAATAAGTTTGAATCATTTATACTTAAATGGACATACCTTGAGGATATCCTCATAAGCGAAATAGGTCACAGATAGGTAAATATCACATATTTTCTCTGGTATGAGAAAATAAAGATGTAAATGAGTTCTAGAATTGTATGTTGTATATTGTGAAATAGAAAATATTCAAAGTGAAATAGGATGAAGGGGGAAAAATAATGAGATTATAACAAAAAAGAAAGGAAACAAAGTTTATGTATATAGGGGGTGGGGTGGTAGGGTGGGTAGGGCTATGGGAAAAATGAGAATTAAGTTGTGTCATATACTGGTACAAATCTCATTATTGAGTACAGCTAGTGACTCTGGATGTTTTCAATTGTTGTTAGGGTGGGAATAAATGTGAACACAGGCTGTGAATTTAAACATGTCAACTTGGGCACA
>PVIR01009148.1:0-54227 GCA_004026965.1 Petromus typicus | reverse complement strand
TTTGAGACAGGGTCTCACTTTGTGGTTCAGGCTGGCCCTGAGCTCAGCCTCAAACTCACATCACAGCAATCCTCCCGCCTCTGCCTCCCGAGTGCTGGGATTACAGGCGTGAGCCACCACGCCCGGCACTGTGGTATGTGGTACTGATTGCTGCTGGGCGTGAGTCTCCACGCCCAGTATGGTATGTGGTTACCGGGGAATCGAACCCGGGTCCTTGCGCTTGCAAGACAGGCGCCAGAACCACTGAGCTAACTCCCTGGCCCTCAAGTTATTTTCTTTTCAACAACCATTTCTTACCTGATTTTGTGTTTTAAAAATACATTGTGCTTTTGATTAGATGCCTGTCACTTTAATCCATACTCATAAATTTTCAGAAGAGTTTATAATATTTTAATAATAAAAGCTTATAGAATTAAGAGCTCTTCATATATTTATTTTTGTCTTTCCAAATACATTCTTGGCTAGTGCAATAGCAGTAAAACTTGAAAGTTCAGCTGATGTTTATGTGTGTGTGTATATGTACAGCTAAAGAATTGAGTTGTTCGCTAGTAGTAAAAATTGAATGTAGCAAAATATGTTTAAAAATGGAATTTATGATGGCATTTGATAGAAAAATGCACTTACAGTCTAGCAAACGTGAATTTGAATTCCAGTTCTAATTTATTAAGTGTGGACTTAAAGCTACTATTTAGCCTTATGGACCTATGAATGTTGGTATGATAGTGTCTTGCAGGACTGTCATGAAGTTCATATATTTGACTCTTTTATAACTGTTTAAAACTATCTTGTATACTTGGACTTTTTCATACTTAAAAGGTGCTTCTTCCCTAATTTAATTTGACATAAACTTCAATGCTGAGTATATTTGCATTATTTTCAGTTTGGTTTTTTTTTTTGCATTATCAGGATTTGAATTCAGGCCCTTGTGCTTCCAGTGTAGGCACAGTAACCTTGAGCTTAATTCCCAGCCCTTATTTTCAGTTTTTAAAATTATGTGAGTTATTTACTTTTTGTACAACATTAGTAGTAAAAAACTTGAAAAATTCTTACAACTTGAATCATTTTTAATTAATAAGAATTATAACTGTAACAGCTTACTGTCATACTTAGAATGGTAGTTTATGTAAAATTAGAATGTAAGTTTATGTATGATGAATACCTAGAATAGACTGAGAACCTCAGATAGTTTCTAGAATCAAATGGAGGTTCAAGTCTTAATTTTTCAGTTTATTAAATGTTTTTACTGGATAATTTGTGTAGTCTTTTAATTTCTTCCCTCATCTGTGTAAAAAATAATATTTTTAATAAATTCAGTTTGGTGGTACATTTTAGGAATACATTATGATCACATTACTCATTAGCAGTTTGTGCCTGTACATAATACACATTGATTCTTGCTTTTCCCTTTGTCCTGCCTTCCTTTCAGTCCCCCACCCCCTGTACACGTAAGCTTTGTTTCCTTTTTTTTTTTCCCTCTTTACCATCAAATTTTCTTTCTTTCTCTTCTTTGCTTTCTCCTGCCCTCACCCAGTTACCATTTCCCCTTAAAAATAATAGTTGACTGCTGTTGCAGTTTAGTAAAAATTGCCATATGGGGATATCTAACTGTGGTCCACCATTTCTTTGCCCTTATGTTCAATCCCTAGTACTGTCAGAAAACAAACAAAAGTTTAAGGGTTGAGTCAACCCTTAAATCAATAATTAGAATTGTACATTCTCAAAAAAAACTTGTGCCCTACACAATATTCATTATATGATCTAAAATGCTACTTTTGAAGTAGTATCTTTCATGTATACCGTCTTGTATTGGTTATTACTGAATTACTGCTTTCTAATTTTTCTATCTAATATTTTTTGTCCTATTTTTAACAGTTTTCTTCAAGGTCAGTCTTATAGTACAACATAGCATCCTTGTACTTACTTATATTCTGATAAGTGCATCTTAAAAGTTTTGAATTGAGATTCTGACTAACAGTCTTTTTCTTTAAAAAAAAGAGTGAACTTATATTTAGGACTTCAAAAGTTTTATTTTTCCCTCATGATGTCTGCTGGTTCTTGTTTTCTTATATTCTGACTTCATAGAATTTAGAGGTAGAAGAGATCGAAGGAGCCATTCTACAGGTTTTGTTTTGTTTTGTTGATACTGGGGTTTGAACCCAAAATCTTCACACCTGGCTACCTCCCCACCCGTTTCTATTTATTTAAAGACAGGATCTTGCTAAGTTGGCCTGTGTTCCCGATTGCAGTTCTCCTGCCTCATCCTTACAAAGTGCTAGGATTACAGGCATATGCCACCATACCAAGCAAATGGTTCCTTTTTGTGACTTAGTTTCTCTTCAGTCTATGGGAGCCATAGTGCTTTTAGATATTAGAATCTCACTTCAGAAAAATAATAGCTCAAAATTAATATCTTGTACTTGTTATTTTGTTAGGGGCTAGTCTCTGACATTAGCTTACCACTCCTAGTGTTAGTGTGACACGGATAAAAAGAAGAGGGTATTCTGTTATGAGTTAATTTTTTTTTTTTTTGGTTGATTAGGTTAATCAACATGTTCCATTGTATAATTCTCAATTCTTTTGAAAGCAGGAAGTTGAAGTTAGAGAATGGTTGTGAGTTGAAAGTGGTTTATCTTTTTTCTTTAATGTTTTAAAAGTTTTTGAGTGCCAGTGGTCATAAGAATTACTCTACTGCAACTTTGGCAATTCTGCCGCATCTCCAATGAACTTAAATCATTTAGCTTTTGGTTAACGACTGAAGGAAGGAAAGAAGGTGACAGATAAAGTAGGGAGGAGGTCGATAGGTAGGTACAGATTCTGTTATGTTGGGAATATCAAGGAAGTACATATTCTTTAAGCACCATAGAATACTTTATTCTCAAATGATATCTTACATGACATATGTATGTTGCTTTATGTATCCTGCAATGTTAGATTTCAGATTTTTAAAAGATTGTCAGCATACAAAATAAAGGTAAAAGAAAAAAAAAGATTTTATCCTGTAATAAATTGAATAGTAATTCAACATCAATCATTTTTTCCCCAGTGGATGATTTTTTATGGAAAATGTAATCACTAAAGATTGTAGAAATCACCAAAATATGGTGCTGTCTCTCTCTTTCTCCGTGGTCTGCTCTTACCTGTAGAATATAGCTCTTTTCCTGATTTTAGTAGGCCCATCCTTAGTGCAGAGCATGTTTCATTTCTTACTTGTGAAAAATGTAAAACTGTGCTACCCTAAAAAATTTTTTGTCTGTTTTGCTTGAAAGTTAGCTTTGTTTTTTGTCACAGATTTGTTGCCCTTGACATTCTGTTATCATCACGATTAAAGAGCTTATATACCTTTATTAATTAATTGAGTCTTTTCCATTTTGTTCTTTCTCAGGATTCACTCCTTCTCCAGTTGCACAGTCACATCCCTCAGCTGGCCTTAATGTTGACTTTGAGTCTGTATTTGGGAATAAGTCTACGAATGTTATTGTAGATTCTGGGGGTAAGAAATATTTTTTAATTTAAGTACTATAATCTAATTTGGATTTTGTGTAAGGAAAAATAATGTTTTTTTAGTATTTATGAACAATAAAATTGTTTCACCTCTGCCCAACTATGACAGGATAAGTTTGAGGAAGCTACCCATCATCATACTTTTCTTGGTGGTCATTTTAGACCTTAGGAAATTTTTCTTTGTCTCAGAGTATAAAAAAGAAAAAGATTTCTCACTAGAATGTTATTTTTCAAGCTACTACGTATAGAATGTTGAGACTTTCAAGGCATTATAATTTTACTTTATTGAAAATAATGTTAAGACTTACAAGACATTGTAGTTTATTTTATTGAAAATAAAGGAGGTCTTTATTACTTTATTATATTGTATTACATGGAACTGGCTGTTTTTGAAATGGAAAATATAACCTGTAGAACCTCAACTTGACTATGTTAAATATCAGACCGATGAGTACAGGAGGTTTTTTTGGTTTTGTGTGTAAGGGTGATTTTTGTGATGTATTTGTTTATTTGTTGTAAAAGAACTTTATAAATCTGTAGAACAAGTTTGTACTTTGTACTTCTATTAGTACATAGTTAATTTAAACTTTATAAAATTCTCAGAAAACTTGGACCTTTTGATTCTGTTTTTACCATATGATGGGTAGCCTTTCATATTATTCGGAATTAGATTTTAACCATTTAAAGATAATATGAAGATCTTAATTTTATAGTATATATCTACCTGTAAGATAATAATCAAGCTTTCATGTATGGACTATGAATTTATTTTTATGTGCACTGAGTTTATATCTATATGTATTTTTGGTGGGGGGGTACATTTGACATTTGCTGTTTGAATTTGTCCTGCTTAGAGAAAAGCCCAAGGCTAATTGTTCATATTTTGTAAACCACCACCTTTGGTGACTTCCTTTTTTTAAGACCTTCTCTAGTATTTCTAGGTCGTGCTATTTGAGTTTCTGATTGGGTTGGTTTGGTTGGATTTGCTTTCATTTTCTGTCCTTTGTAGAGAAGTGGGAGGTTTATTTCCAGTTTCAAGGCAACCTAGTTTACCAGATGAACTTCTGCAGTTAGAATAGTTTAATAATGTCTTAGATAAATAATTTAAGTTAGCTCTTATATTCTCCATTTTCAGGAATATAAAAATGTCTATAAAAGAGGGGTCTCTAAAATAGTGTTTCTCAAAATAAAAGGGACTTTTTCCAAAGTTAGAAATAATCTATCTGTATGGCTTTAGATAAGATTGAGTGTTCAGAATTTCCTTCCCTTTCATGGTACATTTTATCCCTTTTATTCAACCTTAATGTAATTTTATCATGGGATAAATCACAAATGATACCCATCCAAGTATAGCTTTCTCAGTCAGTTCACTTTGAAGTAAAAAATTTCTCCTTTTTTCCACTTGTGGAATTTACCAGTGTCCATTTTTGGAAGAAATTTTTCAGTAAACAAATAAAAACATAAAAATAAAGACCTCCCTTAGACAGCTTTAGAACCATAAAGTTCCTTACAGCTCCTATTTCATTTGTTTGTAACTTTAAGGCTTTGATGAACTAGGTGGACTTCTCAAACCAACAGTGGCCTCTCAGAACCAGAGTCTTCCTGTTGCCAAACTCCCACCTAACAAGTTAGTATCTGATGACTTGGATTCATCTTTAGCAAATCTTGTGGGCAGTAAGTAGTCTTTGCATTCTGTAATCTTCTTTAAAATAAGTTGTTTTATTTTAAAAAATGAATCTACTTCTTAAATTTTTTTTTGTCCTCTTTCTTAGATCTTGGTATTGGAAATGGAACCACAAAGAAGTGAGTGTTTTATTTGTATTCTATCCTCATGTGTCATTTAGAAGTTGATTTGGCTTTCATCTCAAAAGTGTGTATAGAAATGTCAAATCTGTGCCATAAAGGGTTTGTTCAATCTAAGTGTATATATAATAGAGAAATTTTATAATTATTTAATAGTCTTACTGTGCTTTTTCATTTAAAGTGATGTAAATTGGAGTCAGCCAGGCGAAAAGAAGTTAACTGGAGGATCTAACTGGCAGCCAAAGGTTGCACCAACAACTGCTTGGAATGCTGCAACAATGGTGAGTTGCAAAAGTTCCTATAAACCAGTAAATGTGTATTTAAATGTGTAACCTGAAATTTTTTAAAGAAAAAGATATAAATGATAGTTACAGAGTTTCTGCAGTATGTGTAGTTCTTGTTTTTTAAAAGCTGTTTGACTGTATTTTCCAGGGGCGTTTTAGTAGGTAACATGTATTTTTGAAGGCTGTGTGGTAGGAGGTATTATTTTTTCCTCTCGTAAATGAAGGAATAGAGTCACACAATTAAGAAATATGCACACAGTTACCGCGTGCTTGAGTGATTGGATGCATTTTTAGAACCCAGTTAGCTTGAGAGCTGTAAGAGAATATGCTAGTAGTCTCTAGTATATGTTGCTGGTCTCAAATTTACTATTGATTTGTCAAGAATATAAAATCTTTAATTTTTGGGTCTGGGCATTTAGCTCAGTGGTGCTGCTGTCTTCCTTGCAAGGTCCAGGGTTCAATCCCTGGTAACCACATACCACAATGCTGGGCATGGTGACTCTCGCCCACCAGCATTCAGCACCACACACCACAGGGCTGGGCATGGTGGCTCACACCTGTAATCTCAGCACTTGGGGAGACAGAGGCAGAGGGAAGAGAATTGTTGTGAGTTTCAGGTTAGCCTGGGCTATATAGTGAGCTCAGGGACAGCCTGAACTACAGAGCAAGCCCCTGTCTCAAAAAAACAAAAATATCTAACTTTCTTCAGATTTCATCATTGTCAGAAAAGTGTATTTGTTTTATTTTTATTAATATTGTCATATAATTCCATAGAGTTGAATCTGATCATTTGTGGTGGTTAAATATTTAATGCCATCTAGACTAGTGAACTAATAAACAATGAACCATTGCTAGGAGAAATATGTACCTATATACACATATCTCACAAAGACTATAATTCTAAACCCTAAACCCCTCTTAACAACAACAACAAAAAACTCTAGTAGATTCTGTTTTTCTTATGTCTCAAGAGAAAATGAAGCTCAGCAGTCTTAAGCAACTTGTAAGGCCACCAGTGCCACAGCCAGTGTTGGAATTCTAGCCTTATCCTTCTGGGCTCAGCCCAGAGATTCTTCCAATACCCTAGACTGCCCTATACTTTCTCCTTCCTTTGGCTATCTTCATGTGAAAACCAAAACAAGGTAAAGCATCCTGCTTTGCACTGGGAAAAAGCTGTGTTGGTAACTTAATTTTTATGGCTTTGCACACGTACATGAAAAGCATTGAAACCACTTGTAGATACTGATTTAGAAAGTATAAATTTCAGTAAGGCAAATTTTCAATACAGAGTACACAAAAAATGAGGACTAATGATACTTGCTAATTAAATAGTGCCTATTACTGAAGTAATTTTAATAATACAAGACACTGGAAGGCATGGTAAGCCCCAAAGAGCTTTGGAACTGTTTCGCTATTCTTTGCCAAGTACTACTTTACCAGTCTACCAGGTCTTCTCTGGTCAGACATACAGTCCTTGTGGAAAAATTTGAAATATGGATTAGAGACATCTATTGTCCTTTTTATAGCAATATTCCTGTTATCCCTTATAGGACTGTGTCCTGTTTAACTTGGCTTACTTTTGTATTAAATTTAGAAGAACTAAGCTAAAAATACTGTACAGGTAAAATTTTTGTGTGACACTACAAAAGAGATTTATTGTCTTCAGACTTTGTAAGAGAAAAAATACAGTAAGATTTAGCTATCTTCTTAAGCCAGCAATTTTTCACAGATAGTTGTCATTACTTTCATTAGTAGTAAACTCTTGCATTTAAATAGCTTAAATTTTTACATGCATACAAACAAGCACATATATATATTCTACTCTAAGCTTAAACTATTTATAATAATGCCTCCTTGGGAGAGTTTGAACATATGTTGTCTCATTTTTAATTATAAAGCTATCTGGATGCTCCTCTCCCCGAAAGCAGATTTCAACTGAAATCCATCCTTTCTGATTGTGAATCCAATGTTTTTGTCACAACACACTAGAGGATGACAGTTTAGATTAGTAGATTTTATGATCTTAGGTATGGATATACATTAATAATATGGGACGAATAGTATAAATGCAAAGACATTTATTATAAGGCAGTGTGTTTTGCTTTTTTATTAAAGTAGTGTTAATCTATATGCTATATTATTTTTAGATAGCACTAAAGATTGACAGCTAGATATAACCATCTAGAATTTATGTATGTTGCATTTATAAGCTGCGTGTATAAGAATTACATATATAAATATTATATATGTAAATCTTACAAATAAGAATGTAATAAGATAGCAGTGTTTATGGTAGTGTGTCACATACAACAGTGTGTATCATCTCGTTTTCTAGTATTTTTTTTGGAGTTTCTTTTTAATGGCTAATATGTGGGTCTACTTAGGATAAATTGCTGCTTATGGCATTTCTAACCTTTTTATTAATCCTTACGCACTGTCAAGGTTTATGAATTTTTTTAAACAATGAATTTAAAACAAATTCATTGGAATTTTATTAAAATATATCTTATGACAAATTTTTGATTATTGCTTGGTTGCCCCTCCCCCCGGCAGTAGACATCTAATACAGTCTCACTTATGGGAAACTTGCAGTTTTGTACTATGGATTCTACTGTTGATTTTATGTTTAATGACAATTGTAATCAGTGAGCTATTATGTAAAAGGATGAGGCTAAAGACTCACTTTCCCTTGTTAACCTTGATAGTGTTTTGATATAGATATTCTTTCATAGATACTGGGATTATATAAGGGCTTTTAGGTAGTTAGTGACTGTACATGTGAACTAAAATGCTCTCTGTGTATTTTCTGTTGTGTAAGTACTTGTTCTAATCCAGTGTTATTGCATTATGTAATTGTTCTCCCTGGGAAAAACAGAATGGCATGCATTTTCCACAATACGTAAGTGACCAAAAACTAGCCTTTTTGCAATAAACTGGCATGCTATTAACCACTGCTGCAGCAGAATCTCATAACCTTCCAGCTCTTGTTTTCACATTCAGATTTTCAATGTGCCAAAATTCTTCCTAGCATCTAATGATTTCATGGATGTGTTGCAGAATTGATTCTGATGGTGGCATGGGAAATACCACTTTTTTTTTTCTTGCTTACTATACTGCCATTTGCTGCCAGATGGCCGGGTGTCTGTGTGTGTATCTGTGCTGCCACTCTGCACTTGATGACTTCTGAATGAAGGGAAATGTTGATTGTGGTAATGTTTAAAATAACAACTGCATGAAATCTTACAGGCTTCTGCTGTACTTGGCAGTCTGTCTACTGCTCTTGTAGAGTTTGATTTTAAGTAAGGAGAAACAAGCCCTACACGCTCACCCAAATACTAAACTTTTAACTGTTAACTATAGTGTTACTTTTTAAAAGTTATGCTTCATTTAACTTTTTCATGCCTATGTTCAAATTATCATGTAATTTTACTTTTTTTGTTGTTTTTTTCTTAATGTTCCAACAGTGTTTTTGATCTTTTACCTGTATTCATTTTCTATCTTCATTATAAGAGACACAGGGATTGTTGCTAAAACAGCAACTATCTCTAAACTAATTCTGTTTTCAGATTGTGTATTTCCAAATTATCAGTTAAAATACCAAGAAGAAGGGAATTTAAACATCTTAGTTGCAAATGGTTTCCTTTAAACATTTAAAAAAAAAAAAAAAGAAAAAACTGACTTAAAAATAGGTTGTTGGTCTGAAGTAATTTTTGAAGTAAATTAGAAAGAATGTTAATGTATACAGCCGTTATGTAAGAACTATAATTTATAGAAGTAGTCATATTGAATACTGATTTGAAATATTTGGGGCTCTTTGAAAACAGTGAATGAGGTCTTCAGAAGCATTTTTTGTTTTTTTTTCCTTTTTTCTCCCCTTTATTGAATTTGAGACACATATCATGATCAAACTCATCAATGAGAATGTATACCTGTACATGATACGTATTGACTCACATTTTTGCCCTTGCCCTTGCCCTTGCCCTTGCCCTCTCTACAATTTCTTACCCTCTTACATACAAAACCTTTGTTTCCATTTTTTTTCTTTTTACCATCTAATTTTTTCAGAAGCATTTTTTGGAAAGATTAGGTTATTAATTGATTTGGGATTTTAAAGGTTTTTTTTTCAATGCTAAAGAAATGAACTACATATAAAAATATTTGATACTGGGTTTTTGTTTTTTCCTTTGGTAAACATTTTTAGTGGTAGAGATAGACTTTACATTTCGTTATTTATTTATTTTGGGGTTTTTGAGACAAGGTCTCATTTTGAGGTTCAGGCTAGCCTGGAACTGCCTAGGTAGTCCACTGAGGCAGGAAAACTGACTTAGCCTCCTGAGCATTGAGTACTAGGATGTGCCACCACACCCAGTGAAATTTTAGAATTTTGAATATTTTTAAAATACAAAGTGTTTTTGTTTTTTATTTTTAGTGGTGGTAGGAGTCCAAGCCAGGCCCTCAACATGGGATAGGGCAGATGCTCTATCAAAACCTTTTAGAGCTGTCAATGTGTGTTGAAATCTTAGATCACTGTTGTATCCAAGTTTAAGTTATGATTTTTCTTTTTGATAATTCTGCTTTTCTGCTAATTTTAAGATACATTTTTCATTTAACATCGACACAATTATAAATGATCGCAAATACCCCTTAATTACAGCTGTCTTAGCAATTTTTTTGAACTATATTGACACACATGAATTATACTTGTTTTATTTTTCCTTCCACTATGTCAGGCACCACCTGTAATGGCCTATCCTGCTACTACACCAACAGGCATGCTAGGATATGGAATTGTAAGTATTTTTCCCAGTACAAATTTTTGGAAAATAGATTAGATTATATCAAATATGCTTTTATTACATTATTAACTTAAAAAAGAAGTTAGCATTCATCTGGAACCACAAAAGACCTAGAATGGCAAAAGAAATTATAAGCAATAAGGACATGGTGGGGGATATTATGATCCCAAACCTGAAACTATTCTATAAAGTCACTGTGATAAAAACTGCATGGTACTGGCAAAGTAACAGACCTGAGGATTAATGAGGTAGATTAGAAGATCAAGAAACTACTCCAGATACACTGAGTCACCTCATCTTTGATAAGGGAGCCAAAAATCCTCAGTGGAGGAAAGATTGCCTCTTTAACAAATGGTGCTGGAAAAACTGGACTTTAACTTGCCAAAGATTGGGCCGGGGAGTTAGCTCAGTGGTTCCGGCGCCTGTCTTGCAAGCGCAAGGACCTGGGTTCGATTCCCCGGTAACCACATAACAATACTGGGTGTGGTGACCCACACCCAGCAGCAACCAGTACCACATAGCACAGTGCCGGGCGTGGTGGCTCACGCCTGTAATCCCAGCACTCGGGAGGCAGAGGCAGGAGGATTGCTGTGATGTGAGTTTGAGGCTGAGCTCAGGGCCAGCCTGAACCACAAAGCGAGACCCTGTCTCAAAAAAACCTAAAAAAAAATAAAATAAAATAAAAAAATAAAAAAATAACTTGCCAAAGATTAAAGTTAGACCTCTCTTTCACCATGTATCAAGCTAAAATCAAAGACCTAAATAATAAAACCGACACACTAAACCTGCTGCAAACAGGTTAGGTAAAACTCTTGAAGACATTGGCTTAGGAAAAGTCTTCCTGAACAAAACCTCTATAGCAGGAGAATTGGCAAAAGAAATCAATAAATGGGATCTCATCCTATTAAAAAGCTTTTGGGGCCGGGGAGTTAGCTCAGTGGTTCTGGCGCCTGTCTTGCAAGCGCAAGGACCCGGGTTCGATTGCCCAGTAACCACATACAATACTGGGCGTGGAGACTCACGCCCAGCAGCAATCAGTACCACATACCACAGTGCTGGGCACGGTGGCTCACACCTATAATCCCAGCACTCGGGAGGCAGAGGCAGGAGGATTGCTGTGATGTGAGTTTGAGGCTGAGCTCAGGGCCAGCCTAAACTACAAAGTGAGACCCTGTCTCACAAAAAAAAAAGCTTCTGCACAGCAAAGGAAACCACCAATAGAGCGAAAGGGCAACCAACAATATAGGAAAGAGTCTTTTTCAGCTGGTTTCTCAGACAAAGGGCTACTGTCTAGAATATATAGAGAGCTTTTAAAAAATCAGCCCACCCAAATTTAAAGACCCATTTCAAAAATGGGCATCTGAAATGGACAGATACTTTTCAGAGGAAAAAGTAAGAGCAGCTAGGAAGTATATGAAGAAAGGCACAACATCATTGGTCATTCAAGAGATGCAGAAGAAAACAACACTGAGATTTCATCTCACTCCACAAATAATGGCTCATATTTCAGAATTAGCCAGCAACAAATGTTGGGGAGGCTGCAGAGAAAAAGGAACCCTTCTCCACCTTTGGTGGGAGTGCAGACTCATACAACCTCTGTGGAAATCAGTGTGGAGATTCCTCAAAAAGCTAGGATTGGAGGTCCCATTTGACCCGCCATTGCTCTGCTAGGTATATACACAAAGGAATTAAAAGATTCATATCACAGTGACATATGTGCTCCTGTGTTTATAGCTGCTCAGTTTGTGATTGCTAAATCTTGGAAACAACCCAAATGTCCATCAACTGGAGATTGGATAAAGATGTGGTTTTTCTGTAGAATGGAATATTATCCTGCCATTAAAAATGATAAGATTGAGTCATTCATAACTCAAATGGATATACCTTGATAACATCCTCATTAGTGAAATAGGTCACAGATGTGTAAATATTGCATCTTTTCTCTGGTATAAGAAAATGAAGATGTAAGTGAGTTCTATTGCATATAGTTGATACTGTGATATAGAAAATATTTAAAAGGAAAGAGGGTGTAGGGATAAATAATGAGGGGAAAAAGAACGTGATAGTAAAAAAAGAGAAACAAAGCTTATATAGACAGGATGGGGGTTGTACGGCAGGTGGGGAAGGGGAAAAATGAGTATCAAGTTATGTCATTCTGGTATAAACTCAATGTTGAATGCAATGGTGATATGTATTCATAATATAAAGGTTTGAATTTTTTTAAAAGTGAAGAATTTAGCACCTTATGTGTCATCAAACCTAGTGCCTTAATACAGTGGCACTATAGCTTTGGTTTCATAAGTAATTCTAGAATCAACAATATATAATTGACAACTGTTTTTCACAGTGTTAATTCTATGACTTACATTTCCCATCATGACCTCCCTCGGCGTGTTGTTTTTCATTATACACTTAAAGAAATGCTAATGTTAACACCGTGCTTTTGTTATAATTACATTAAATATATTTAGTTTACCTTAATGCTGTAGAGGAAGGGAACAGTTAACATTTCTTGACTCATACAGGTTTACATTCAGTCTGGTACAGGCTAAAGAGATTTTCGTATGACAATGAATGTTCTGGTATAAAAAATATTTTAACTTTTACACTCCCAACAATCTACATTCTATACTTTTGCTTATTCTCTCTTTGCCTACATGCCTCCTTCTTTTATTCTCCTTGTCCACTTTACAGCGACTGCTTCAATATACAGACTTTCAATATACAGACTTACCTACATAAGAATTATAGGAAATGGCTTCAGTCCAGTGGAATATATGTTTGGAACTGATGCTCGCAGATGATGCACCTTGGTGGTACTGCTCTTGTGTCTGCCTGTGCTGTTTATGTACCCATTACCAAAGTAGCTCCTTTGGTAGATAGGAAGAAATTTCACAGCTTTTGGTTATGTTCATCCACATAAAGCTCTTGATATATAAATAATAGACTACATGAAAAACTGAATAAGACTTCTTATAGAATGAGATTGTAGAACATTGTGTTGTAACCAAAATAACATGGTAGTCTTTGTATGTATTGTTTTCAGAGAAAGATTGTTTGAGATTCTGTTTGCAATGACTCAAAAATGAATTAAATTCTTTGTGTATAATTTAAACCTCTAATTCCTACTCTTCTTTTTTACTTAGGAAGTAAAGTATGAGTTAGAAACCTTTAACTTGATATTTTTCTCTTTTTTTAGCCTCCTCAAATGGGAAGTGTACCTGTAATGACACAGCCAACCTTAATATACAGCCAGCCTGTCATGAGACCACCAAACCCTTTTGGTCCTGTATCAGGAGCACAGGTATTACATTCTGCACATAACTATTGTAATGTGCTTGATATTGAGGAACTGTAATACTAAAAAAACTCCTTTCATATAACTTAATTAAACAAATTATTAGCATTGTTTTACTTCATTATGAGCATTACTTCCTATCTTTCTCATGTAAAAGCCTTTAGGATCTGGGAGACTGAGGCAAAAGGATTATAAGTTCATGCCTCCTTGGCACATTTGACAGCTTAGCAAGATCTTATCTCAAAATTTTGGGTTTACAGTTGGGGATTTACCTCAGTGCTGGGTTCAGCCTTCAGTGCTGGAAAAACAAAAGGAATTAAATTTATAGGAATGTTAATTATTTAGAGGGAAAGGACAAGTATATTACAAATAAAAAGATGGAAAATCCTAGATAACCTCTTTAGGTGGATTCATAGGATCCCTGGTTGCTTGCTTGAATGTTTTTAATCTATTGCTGGCAAAATACTTGTAAAACTCATGGAATCTTTCTAGAAAGTTGTCTTTTTTTTTTTTATATTAAATAACTTCCTGCTACTGATGATTATACTAAACACAAACTACAAAAGGAGCAGAAAAGCTTGGAGTAGCCATTCTGACCTAATTTCTTTATGTGAGAGACTCTCTTCTTCAGATGTTTCTAGGGTTTCCTCTCTTGTAATTTTTCCTAAAATAATTCTCCCTAATACTCACTTTTTTTTTGAGACAGGGTCTCACTTTATAGTTCAGCCTGGCCCTGAACTCACTGTGTACCTCAGAGTAATCTTGAACCCACAGCAATCCTCCTACTTCTGCTTCCAAATGCTGGGATCACAGGCATGAGCTACCACGCCCAGCGTTGTGGTGTGTGGTACTGGGGATTGAACTCAGGACCTTGTGTTTGCCAGGCAAACACTGGAACCACTGAGCTAAATCCCCTGCCTAATACTCACTTTTTCAGCCCATTATTGACAGCATTAGAAGAATCTGGATTTTTTTTTTTTAATCTTGTATTTGTTATTGAGTATTCTTTTATTACTTAAAGTCTCAGAGTCACTTATAAAGGGTTTTGATGGCTTGTCCTTTGTCAGTCATTCTGTTTATAACTTTTTATTGGAAAAGTCATTATATATTGTTAAAGCATTTCTTAAATTTTTTTTTTCAGTGCCAACAGATTGGTGACTGTGTATATTCGATGGTTATTTGAAAAATGAATTTTTGGTAATGAACTTTTTGTGCCTTTTCAATTTGAATGCACATACACATTTCATTTGCTAAAGCGTACAGTGTTACATTGCTAAAATCAATTTTTATTAAACTAGTTTGAATCTATTCTGTTTATATTTCACAGACATTGAAGCAGAAGAGATCATTTCATTTTTCAACCTTCTTGAATATTGAAATTATATAGCAAATTAACATTTCTGTCAGTTAGAAATGGTAGTAAATTTGCTTGTAATTAAGAAATAAAAGTCTTTCTGTAGTAAAAGTCTGGTTGTAATTCATGTGTTTGCCTACACGCCTTTTATTCTCCTTGTCCATTTTACAGCGACTGTTTTTCTTGTCTCATAATTAATATTTATAGTGAAGATACCTTGGGGTCAAGATATTTGATGTCCTTCATTATCTTTATAAGTCAATTTTTTATGCGTTTATGTCTCTGATATAATCCTTTATATAGATTCTAGGATAATCTTCTGAGGGAGTATTTGGATCATCTTATCTGCATACTCAAGAATATAAGGAGCCAGGCATCATAGTACATGCCTATCACCCTAGCACTTGGGGGGCTAACCTGGATTACATAGTGTTCAAGGCTAATTTGGACTACATTATGAGACTTTGCCTAAATTAAAAAAAAAAAAAAATCCAATTCTAATTGAACATTAACGATACCCCTTAGCTTTCCCTTCACCTTAAAAATACTTTGTGAAATCTCCCCTTTTTTGTAAGTCACAATGGGTGAAGAATATTGAGCTTGGGGCTGGGGAGTTAGCTCAGTGGTTCCGGCGCCTGTCTTGCAAGCGCAAGGGCCTGGGTTCGATCCTCGGAAACCACATACCATACCGGGTGTGGAGACTCACACCCAGCAGCAACCAGTACCACATACCACAGTGCCGGGCGTGGCGGCTCACGCCTGTAATTCCAGCGCTTGTGGGGCAGAGGCAGGAGGATTGCTGTGATGTGAGTTTGAGGCTGAGCTCAGGGCCAGCCTGAACCACAAAGTGAGACCCTGTCTCAAAAAAAAAAAGAATATTGAGCTTGTTCAATTTGCCTTTACAATTTTCATTAAGCATCCTGTTAATCTTTCCTAAAAATCCTTATCTATAATGCCATGTTTTATTTACTCACTACCCATTCTTTCATATCTGTTTTCCGTTTGAGTGTTTATGAGAGCCATATTTTTTTTGTTGTTAGCATGCATTATTTTTCCTAATTGGCCTTATGGCTACCTGACATCCATCCATTTAGTCTTGATAAGAGACTCCTCATCTTAATACATGATAAACTTCATGGAGCTGAGCTTCTGTGTGGCATATTTACCTTTGTCCTCATCTCCTAAAATAATAGCTGACATAATAGCTTTTGGATATTGTATATCAAATGAATCATCATGAAAACTTACCTTTTTCAGCATGTGAGTTATTCTACTTCTCTTTAATCTTTAATGTCATATAATCATAATTTATAGCAATGTTCAAAGTTGGTTTGATTTATTGGCTAATGATTTATGTAGCTAAAATATTTTTTAAAGTAATTTTTAGTTTTTTTGAGACAGATTCTTGCTTTGTAGTTCACGCTGGCCCTGAACTCACTTGAGTAGCCCAGGTTAGCCTTGAATTTTGGCAGTCTTCTAGCCTCTACCTCGCAAGTGTTGGGATTCAGGCATGAGCCACTATGCCTAGCCAGTACAGCAAAAATACTAACTAACTTATTTGAGAAATTAAGATAATCATTGATTACATAATTGAATATTTTTAATAATTTAAAATTGTTTATCCTGATGTAAATGAAATTTTTCTCATGTTTTGATTTCAGTAATTCTTAGCCAATTCCGTGGAGTAATGTTGCTCATTTAATGTTGGGTCTAACCAAAATAATTTACTAAGTTATAATAATAATAATAAGTTAATAATTTAATAAGTTGATTACCTTTTAGTTGCTCTGTCATTATTTCATTCTCTTTTTCTCACTTAGATGCAGAAGTATTTGAGGGGAGAGATCATTTCTTTTGTACATCGTCAATTTAATGGTAGTTTAAATGAAAAATGAAGTCCCATCAAAGTACAGTCTGTTAATCAAATCCAAGTTGTAGACTATTGCCAGAAACCCTTCCTTGTTTCTTAAAGTGTTTTTTGAGGAGCCATCGCTCACATACAGCATTAACATAGAGCTCCTGGTCTTTTGTCCATTATTAAAGCAATAATATTTTTAGAGCACTCTTATTTTTTATAGATAGTTTATTGTTTCCATTTGATAAGACTTTCCAATCGGTGTGTTATATTTTCTACATTATGCATACTTGCTCTAAATGTTCTATAGTGCTCATCAGTGAGAAAGTAATATCTGCCCAGAGGCTGTCAGCTCAGACTTTGTTTTGTTGGGAAATTGTCATTATAGCCATAGTTTAATAGGCTATACTAGTTTTGAGATGTATCATTCTCCCCTCTTTGTTTTTATTTTTTCGTGGTCCTGAGGATTGAACTAGAAGCCTCACGCATGCTAAGCATGGTAAGCTGCTACACTGACCTATATCTCCAGCTCTCTCCACCTCCCCTTTTTGGGTGCCAGTTCATTATTCCGTTTTTAAAAAGATATTTTCATATGTTTGTTAGTCACTTAAAGATAGGTACTGTGGGCAGGGGATTTAGCTCAGTGGTCCCAGAGCCTGCCTTGCAAGCATAAGGGCCCGGGTTCGATCCCAGGTAACCACATACAACAATGCCAGGTGTGGCGACTCACACCCACCAGCAATTAGTACCACATACCACAGTGCCAGGCTTGGTGGTTCACCCCTGTAATCCCAGCACTCGGGAGGATTGCTGAGTTCAAGACCAGCCTGAACTACAAAGCGAGACTCTGTCTCAAAAAAAAAAAAAAAAAAGATAGGTACTGTTACATTCTTTTGGACATTTAATAAAAATTTACTGTACATTAAATGCATCTTCCTAGATGTTTGACTACATGGAAATGCTAAGTGCCTGTATTGTTTTGTCTCTGCTTCACAATCTTAGTATTTGGTTGCTTATTACAGGTGATTAATGTGTCTATATTGACTTGAGAATGGAAATTCTTATGCCATTTATTGGTGCCACAGATAAATTTTACTCATTTATATAAATTTGAATATGTATTGCTGTCCAACAGTTTGTGAACTCATTCCACATTTGCAATGTGTATGTTATGTTACTAACCATGAAGACATTTAACCTAATTAGTTTTCTTTTGAAAGCTAGTGATATTAAGTAACATTTTTCTCCCATAAATGTTTATATGGCTTTAGATATTGTAGAAGCTTTTTGAGAAAGGTGGGAAGGGACCATTGTTGTTGTGAACATATTACTTTCTTGTATGAGGAACTCCCCTTAATTCCACATTATTGGTCTGTTTTCAGAAGTAGTATGAAAACCATAGAGTGTTACATTTGGGCAGTTAATTTTAAAATTAAGCTTATTGACAGTGTTTGTGGTTTCTGGATTGGTATTAGGCCTTTTTTGTGTATGATATAGAAAGGACTGGCAGTTTTGTTTAGGAGGATGTGGCTAACGATGCATCTTTTTGTTTGAGATGGCCAATTTTAAGTAAGTCTGACATCAGTTAAGTGCCTGAAAGGAAACAACGGCTTGTTGTGAGTGCTTTCTACCCTTCTAAATGGGAGTCCTGTTGGCCTCAGATACTGAAATAACTCAAATTTTGCCAAATAGTGGGGTTTTTTTATGACTTTCTTGTATGTATTAGTGACTCTTTGCTATTAGACTGAGTTTGGTTTTTCTTTGGTTTAGTTTGATTTGTTAGTTTTGTTTAATTTTCTTGTGCTAATTGTGGGTGTTGGTAGTGCTTCTGTCAGCTGATCTGCCCAGCTGGGTTTCTGTGAGAAAGGCGTTTTGCCTTGACAGCAGTGTTGTGCTCGCTCATCTTTGTCTACTGTATGATACCATGAAAGAATCTACTTAGAAACTGGAATTTAGTACCGTGGACGAAAACCTGGTTCTAAAGCTGCCAGTGTACGCTTCAGTTGGACAAAACAAAAATGTTAGTAAGCTATTAACTGACCTCTATTGTTAATAAGATAGCATGTACAAGAAAGTTTGGCTTTCTAGGTATTTGCCAAGAGCTTTTTTTTTTTGGCGGTACCAGTGATCAAACTTGGGCCCTTGTGCTTCCAAGGTAGGCATGGTACCACTTGAGCTAAACCCCTGGCCCCATGACAGCTTTGTTTCTAAAACATAATAATCTACTTATAAAATAAACAGAAAGTTCCTTAAAAATCGTAAGTGACTAAAGTTTTATAGAATCTTAGTTTCAAACATCAGTGACCACTATAGCACTTTTAGTATGGAGAACATGGGAATTTGTTGACTGATGTTTCCCAGAGAAGTTCTTTTCTATTATCACTTTAACTTCCTCCTATAAATAAAATGTAGACATAAATTCTAGATGAGCTGAAATTAATAGGAGTGGCAGATGTTACCAGAACTCTAGGGGTAGGATGCACCAGTCAACAGAACTGCATCAGAGACCGTTTCCAAAGAGCTACCATAACAAAGTACCACAAGTTTAAAATAATAAATGTGCTTTCCAGAGGCTGGAAATCAGAAAATGACTCTGTTGATAGGCTCATACTCATTGTGAATACTCCCTGAAGGATCTATCCTTTTTCAGCTTTTGGTGACCTAGTCATGTCTGGTTTGCTCCGGTAGCTCTTTAACTCTGCTTCTGCCATGAGACCTTGTCTGAGGATCTCAGGTCATCAGATTAGAACCCACTGTAATTAGAGTGCATACTTCATCCCAACTTGTTACATTTACAAAAATCTTATTTACAAACAAAGCCACAGCTTTAAGTCCTGAAGGTTAGACTACTTGTGCATAGCTGAGGTAGAGGGCTTCAATTCAGCAGATTCCCAGTTTAACCTCTCACTAACCATGTGTGTCAGGGCAAATCATTTGTGTAGATAAGCCACAATTTCCTTATGTATAAAATTGTGTAATACTTTTTATACTTTTAAGATGTGCTAAAACATCAAATCAGAATATTTAAAATTGAGTTAGGAGTATGGGAGATGTATTGACATTTTTAGTGATACAAGAAACACCGTTTTTAAAAGAAAGTTTAATGAGGTTGCTCTATTTTTGGAAGTTGTCCCCATTTCCTGAATTGTCCTTATTCTCCAGTTGTAATTTATAATATAACTTGTATTTCTTTCTATATATTACACATTTTCTTGATTATACATAATTAATAAAGCTTAATTATGACTGTTTGACAATATCTTTTAAAATTGTAGAACTCCTTCAATATTTTTAGGGGAAGCTCAGTGTATAACTTAGGTAGCCTCAACCTCATATGTAGACCATAATTTGGATTTTTTTGTTTAACCTAGCTTAAGTGCCATATTTTCAGTAAGTAGCAAAGCAGTATGCATTGTAGATACATTTTAAATTTTTATCTTGTTTCATTAGAATAACAGTTGACATAAATTTTCAAATTTCGCATCTATCAAATGGAACTTTAAAAGAATGTCTGTTAAGCTTGGGAACATTTCTGATAGATGGAGGATGTTTGTTTTTGGCCCGGTCGGTTAATACTTCCTCCTGTAAGGTTAGGACTTCTTGTGCTCTGTTTCCTTCTCTCCTGTTTGGTTCTCTTTGACTGTCTGTTTAGGTTGCCACAATTCTGTGAAATGTAGACCTTAAGATACAACTATCGAATAAGAGAAGCATTACATCTGTATTGACATTTTAAGTTGCTGTAGATTCTAATTTACAGTTTTGGAAAGGTGTAGATACAAAATTCCTTCAAAGAAGCATGCTTCCAGGTCACTGTGTAGTGTCCCCTGAACAAATTGAGTTGAGTTTTGAATCCAGTGGCACTAGATTTATCCTAAAGTGTAGACCCACTACATGTACACAGTAGAGGATGTGGTTTAATCATATCCCACAGAGATAGCTAAGGAATAGCATTATCTTTAAAATAACTGGATTGCAACGCTGTGTACTTACATTCTTATGCACTTGAATTTGATGTACCAGTAGAGACCTGGCCATTGCTATAAACATTATTCAAAACCAATTTACTGCTCTATTGCCCAGTTTAGGACTGATATCTCGACAAATCCTGTTGAAACACTGGTCAGTCCCTAAATATTTTATTACATGATAGTATTAGGAAAATGTCTTAAACATTGTGCTGTTATAACATCAGTACCATAGACTAATTGATAATAAACAAAAATATAGGGCCAGGGATTTAGCTTAATGGTTCTGGCACCTGTCTTGCAAGTGCAAGGACCCGGGTTCGATCCCCAGTTACCCACATACAATAATGGGTGTGGAGACTCATGCCCAGCAGCAATCAGTACCAGTACCACAGTGCCAAGCATGGTGGCTTACATCTGTAATCCCAGCACTCGGGAGGCAGAGCCAGGAGGATTGCTGTGATGTGAGTTTGAGGCTGAGCTCAGGGCCAGCCTGCACCACAAAAGCGAGACCCTGTCTCAAAATAAAATAAAATAAAATAAAAATATATTGGCTCGCAATTCTGGAGGCTGAAAAGTCCATGAAAAGATGCTAGCATCTATCAAGGGCCTTCTTACCATGTCTTATTGAAGGGAAGGTGAAGTAGAAGCAAGCAAATGAGGGAGCACAAAGTAAAGCAGATCCATGCCTAGGATAAGAAATCCACTCCCTCTGAGCAGCATTCACCCAGAGCATGAGGGTGGAGCCGTTGACCTGACAGCACGTTCATACTCTTAAAATGGAAATTATATTTGTTGATGAGATTGAGAGGAGACATTGAAATCATAGCAAATATATATTTATAGATTATATGAATATATTACTGTAACATTTAAGTGGAAAAATAGAAATATTTTCTTGTATAACATTAGAATTTTTTAAATAAATGTCAGCATATTTTTAAAGGGTTGATTAAAGTAGTGGAGGAGTTTGAACCAGGAACCATTTTTTACTATCAGTTACTTGTAAACTTTAGTATTTTTACTTACATGCTGCTTTTCTACATATTTTGTCTTCCTGAATATAAGAAGAGTAAGTGTATTTGTATTGGACTAGTAAAACTAACATAGCCCCTTTATTTAAAAGGCATCTTTAGTTGTGATATAGATAATTTTGATTTGACCAAGCTGATAGCCATCCATGCTAGTTTTTAGCTCTGTGGGAATTTGGGGATAAAGAATATTTTTTAAAATGGGAAAAAAGTTTTTAAAAAAAGTTTTGTTATGCATTCTGGTAATGACATATTTGTAATAGAATTTAATTGAAATAAATAATTTGTGCTGTGTTGGCACTTTGGGAATTTTGTGATGAACATTGGAAGGTTTTTTAATTCCTTATCCTTCAATATCTTGCCATTTTGTGTTCCTTGGTAGCCTTATCTCATGTTCTTTGTTTTATTCAAAAGAATAACCAAAAGAGAGTGAGCTCACAGATTCTGGTTTTTCAAATGTGTTAAACCTTGCTATTGTTACTAGGTTTTAGAATGCTGGGATCTCCTGCTAGAGGTAGTTTCTAGGTTCTTTCTATCCTGAGCAATAAATTGGTCAAGACAAGTACAAATGGTACTAAGTTTTATTAAAAGTAGAAAAAGAAAAAGTCTTGGGCTGCGTATTTAGCTCAGTGGTTCTGGCATCTATCTGCCTTGGAAGTGCAAGGTCCTGAATTTGATGCGTATTAACCACATACCACAATGCTGGGTGAGCATTCAGGAGGCAGAGGTAGGAGGATTGCTGTGAGTTCCAGGCTCGCCTGGTCTACACAGTGAGCTCAGAGCTCAAAGTTTGGACCAAATAAAAGTAGGAAAAGAAGAAATACACCCTACATTATAAGGGTAGGTCATCTGTGTGAGAGAGAACACAGTGGCAAAAATAAAGTGTGTTCTGCGCTTTTTGTGTCGCTCACTCCTCAGACTGGTTAGGGTAGGCCATTCTGTCGAAAACCGGCTTGAGATCCTCACTGGGTGTCCACAGCAGGGCTTTGGGGAACTGCTCTGTGTGTGTGCTCTGGGATTTTGTAACTAATAGATTGAACCTACTTCCCCAGCCAGGTTCTCCTATCTACTGTCTCCTGTCTCTAATCTATCTCATCACTTCTTATCCATCAGGATCGCAAGGCCCTTTCATGGTCTTTGCCTCCTTCTGTGTTCCCTGAGTGGTAATATGGGCAGCGCGGTTTCTTTCCCTCTCTTTTCTTACTGTCTAAGCTGCCTGCTTTTCCCACCTTGGCAGCTTGTGTCTGCTTCATTACTTGGTGCTGGGAATGAGTGTGACCGGTGATCAGGGGTGCTGGGTATCCAGTTCTTGTAGCTGGGCAGCAGCTAAGCCATTATGAACTATTGTTCATCTGCTTCAGTTGGATATTGATAAGGATTTTATTATAGGGATATAAAGTCTTACGTTCTTATTGGTAGTATCAGTTATGTTTTAATTTGACTAAATATTCATAGATATGATACATGTATTTATCTTATCAGTTTTAGAGGTGTGGCTTTAGTTAAAAACCAGTTTTTTTCCCAATGACTACTGACCCTCTTTAATAATGTTTACTGTATCAGCTTCTAGGACTTCTCTCTAGCCTTATGCTCATGACCCAAGAAGAGTAATAGTGTCTCTTTTGGATTCTTCAGTAGCATTTTCTTCTAGAGATAGCAGATCTTGAGGACAGCTCCTCTCGTAAAAACATGTGAATTGAAAATTCTTTTAGTGTGAGAGCCTCTTAGAAGATTTCAGATTTTAGATGCAGTTTATATATAGTAAGCAGGGTTTATTGATCTTTGAACTTGAAGTAAAACAAAATCTTCTTTGAAAAGAAAATTAATAATGAAAACAAGTGTGAATGTCTGATTCTTCCAGCTCAGTGACAAATGATTACTTGAAATCATTCTACCCCTGAGTGTTTGGGCTGAAAATGGGATGTGTGGACATGTTTCCAAAGACGGGCACCTAAATCTACCTCTACTGTGAGCCCAGACACGCTGCCTCCATAACTCCATCATCTTTTGTATTGTCTTTGAACATTTATCTCAGAACCAAGATACAAATTAAGAAAATAAACTTACTACCAGTTTAACTGGTGGTGACTTTAAAACGTTTAAATTGATCTTGGTGACCAGAACAACAGATATTTATACTGGTAATGTAATATTTGAGGAAATTTATTGGAAACTCATAGAGTGTTTTTCTTAAAAATAAATAAATAGAATGAAATGAGATCATTTTAGACCAGCTAAGACATTTTTACAGCTTGAAATTTTTAAAAGGATTTGAACATTGAAAGTATGAATTAAAATATTTCTGTTAAGTCAACTTTGATTTAATGCTCAATTGAATTAATCTCCAAAACAGCTCATTTCATAATAGAGTGGTGCTTGCATCTTCTGTAGTCCTATAGAGAAAGAGAAAAAGGATTAAAAGTTTGTTCTAAACTTTTGTTAGGTTTAAAATACTCATAAGTCACCTCTGTGAAAGACATATATATACATACTATATATATATATATATATATATACATACATATACATATACATATACATATATAAACACATATATACATATATGTGTGTATATATACATACACATATACATACATATATGTGTGTATATATGTGTGTGTGTATATATATATATGTATGTATGTATGTATGTATGTATATATGTGTGAAAATCATTATCTTGGTTCTTTGGAATTCCTTTGGGAGAATACCAAAGATAGTTACTAAGCTCAGTGCACTTTGTACTTACAGTATAATCAAAGGATAGAGTCAGATTGTAAAAGTCAGGTAAACGAATTCAAACAGGAAGCAGACTCAATATGTTAAATATTCCATAACTCAGGCCAATATGTTGACACTCAGACCAGAAGACCTCTGAGGTCCCTTTCACTTCTTATAGTGTGTGCATCAGCTGCAGTGTGTCTAAAGAGGCACAAGACAACTCCATGTGAAAATAGTGTGAAAGCTAAGGACATTGCTTTCCACTCTTTGTAAAGAAGGAAAGAAAGAAAATTTCGATATGATGGACTGCAATCATAATTTGCACATCTTTAAGCAGATCACCTCAACACAGGAAACTATCTTTACTCAGTTTATAAACATACAAGATTATGCATCCTGTCTACTATATTCCCAACCACCTTTCTTTACCCTCCTATACACTAAAGTCTTAACCGTGGGTCATTTTATATTGACCTTTTAAGACTTTATTTCTTTGGAGTTCAGAAGCATGAATTTGTTTTCTGAAAAATCACATGCCATTGGATACCCTTTAACTTGACATGTGACTAACATTTCTGTTTTAATAATTCCATTTTCTACAAAGGCTGCCTTTATAATTTTTGTTAAAGGTGACAAAAAACAAAAACCACTTCCTCTTTCATTACATTTTCTGCTTTCATGTTCTGTCATTCTGAGATCTTTTTTTCTTTCCCTCTCTCTGTCTTCTTTTCCCCCAGCTGTCGGCAGCATCCAGCCCCTCCAGTCACAGTCCTCACAGAGCTTCAGGAAAGGACCCTTTTGCAGAGCTCTCTTTGGAGGATTTCTTATAAATCACTTTAGGTATTGCTACTTGTTGGGGGAGATATGGGGGCCTAAATACTTACTAAAAATTACCAAACATTGAGTACAATTCACTCTTCTCCTCCTTTGTTTCTTTAAAGGGCTCAAGGTTCCCTCAGCTTCTCTACTGCCACCTCCTTTATTCTTCAGATGAAGAATAACAAAAAGTCAGGATAAGACATAGAAACAACTTCTGGAAAATATCTTTAACATACTTAGAAGGTGTATAATTAAAGAAACATTAACATACAGAAGCATCCATTGCTCACAGCAGATGGATGAGATCAGTACTACCCTTAAAAACTAGGTGTTTTAGTCCTAACAGCATATTTCACAGATCTAGAGAAAAAAAATCCAAACATTCATCTGGAACCACAAAAGACCTAGAACAGGGAAAGCAATTCAAAGAACAGTTTAAAACACGGTTTACACATTAGAGATGGGCACGCCTTTAGTTTTAGTGTAAGGGCCAGGATTGTGAAGAATTTATTTTAATAATTTCTTGAAAGGGCTGTGTTTTATGTGTACCTTTTTATTTAAAAACAAACATTTTTTAAAAATAGCTTATTTTAAAAATAAGGACAAATAAATCTTAAGCCCTTTCAATCAGAATTCTGCATATGATCCACACTGCTGTGTCTGCTGGAAGACAGTATTTGTTCTTGATGCTCTAGCCCTGATTGACATTTACATTCTAGATCTCTGAAACTTTATATTCTTATTTAGCAAGTTTATTAGCATGTCTGCCTCAGAAATACCTTTGGATAGTCAGTTTAAGAGAAACTGTTAAGTACAGTATCTTTGAGTGAACTCTGACTTCCCATTTTAAAAGTACTTATTTATGGGTCTTTCAGATCTTGATTCATGATAGTAAAGAAATTTAGTCAATGTAACATTACTCTTCTTTTTATTATCTCTAGTTTTATACTGTTCAGAAGTAAGAGTTAAATCATGCCAACCTAACTAAGATTTAAATGGAATATTTGTGCTTATGGACAAATATTTTGAACTTGTTATGGAAAAGCAGCTCTTTGAACTTTTTTCTTTCATCCCCCTTGGTTTTTAATAATTAGAGAAGTAATTTGATAGTCCCTATAATTTTATTATAGATACTAAGTTCTGGCATATAAATTAGTGCTATTATAAGCATGTTGTGAGCACTTCTGGGCCATTTGGATTTTTACTTGGGAGAAGACTTTCTACCATGCAGTGAATTAAACATTCCCTCTTTTTTTTCTTCCAGATACAGTTCATGTAACTAGATGGAAGAGAACTGAATTATTCCAAAAAGACAAGTGCTCAAGTGGCGAATCCTTACTTCCAGCAAAATCCAAACTGCTGTCTCTTAAACTCTTCTTCCATTAGAATGCTACAGTAACCCAGTGAAGGCCCATGAAGGAAATTGGGACTAGTTTATAGAAGAACCTATCAATACAATTTATAAAGCCAAGAATTGCCATGATTTAAGACTAAGATCTGTCTTTTTGGTGACTAACCCTTCAGTTCTTTCAGCTCCTATTAATACCCATAATCAGTAACCTATCAAGAAAAGCCCTTATTTGGAAAGTGTGAAATTTGTATTTGGAAAAGCTGCCTGGAGAGAAGAGCTGTGTCCTTTACTGTAATTCAACAGGACTTGTTGGGGGGATCAAGATCATAATTCTTAATTATGCATTATCTTTCTTTTCTCCAATCCTCACAGACGAAGAAACCATAACGGAAATTAACTTTCCTTTAAAAAAAAATTATATTCAGTTTGCAGTAGACATTCCTTAAGTATTTGTATTTATTTATGATTATCAATTTTACATAACATTAATATTGTATCAAACCTCCTTATGAAAATGAGTATGGATGTATACAGTATGTTTGATTTTTATCCACAAGAATGAATCTGATTCAGAATGCTTTTCAGCTGACATACAGAGCACTAAATATTTTAAGGCAAGTCCATAGGTCTGAATCTCTTCAAAATTCTCAGTCTATGGGATTTAGGAAAGCATTAAAAATGCATTAATCCTTATAGTCAATTCTGTGCCTATGATTTTGCAAGGGAACAGTTCACTGACTAGGAAAAGCACTACATTTCAAATTCAGCATTAGTGCATTGGGAAGGATCTTTACTGCTTTGTGCTTGGCATGTCATTATTTTCCATTTGACATTAGGGCCTTTCCAAAATGAATGTGAGGAATTGCTTTCACTTCAAGACTTTCCTTCTTTTCCGCAAAACTCTAGGAGGTGTTATTGGGGGAGGGGAAAGGGACAAAAATCCTTGAACTTTTATTTGGCTTGTGCCGTGTTATGATCATGTACCTTTTAAATAAGGGGAAATAGTATCTTTAAAGTTAATGTCTAGCCAAGAGTTTAGATAACGAAGAGTTAAACTGCACTGTTGATCGGTGCTTTGTGTAAATACATCTTAATACTTGGGTTGAGATGGGCCTTAAGAAGGACAGTTCATTGTAGGAAAGCAATTCTGTACATGAGTTTAAGCATACTTGTTGCATTGTCTCTGCAGATTCTATTTTTGTTTACAATATTAAAATGTATGTTAGCAAAATGGGTGGATTTTCAAATAAAATGCAGCTTCCACAAAACTTTTGCTATGGTATTCTGGTCTGAGGCACATTTTCTTTTTTCCTTTTACTTATTATCAGTATAATCATTTTTGCCAATACAAGTGTACCCAGGTGATTATATTTACTGATTTAATAAAATGTAAAATTTCTGTTTTATTTAAATTTCCAAAAGGATACATCTTTACAGTTTTTGTTAGCTTAGACCCTTACTGTTAAGCTAAACTGTTTATTAAAACGGTTCATTTTTGTCTTTTTATCAGATGCCTCTGGACAGGTAGTCTTAGGAAAGAAAATGCTTTGAGATTGACATCTTGGTGCATATGGTTATGTTTGCCAAAGACGACTTTCTGTGAGGGTATTGCATGGTGAATACTAAATAGAATTCAAAGTTACATGATAGCGGGATTAAAAGCTTCACCTTAATAAAGGACACAATACATGCTTTGGTTCAGAAAAAGTATATAGTCCAGAGCCAGTGTGCTGGCTAATCTTAATCTTAATTGGTTCCTCAGTTTCACTGTTGACCAGTTTCTGTGTAAACTGGGAGAATGTACTTTTATATGTTAGTTTCCTTAATTAACATGGCAAATATTGATTTGTCTTCTAGTATTTGAGAAGATGTTACTTAAGTCTCTAGTTTATATTAGCTATTTTGGTAGTATATCTTAGTATGGGAAGAGCTTCATCACTATTGCCATTTTATTTTCAAACTTTATTTTGTGGGTCTACTGTATAGAGATTATCTACATTCTGCCTGCTAGATGCTGTAGACATCCACATCCATAAGTTAGCAGATACCCAAATCTAGAATCTAGTACTTTTGTGGTTGTATGGTCCATTGTTATTTATGTGCCCTTAAGTCATTAATTCAGAGTTGCAGTGGGGATTGTGTCCCTCTGTGGTCTAGGGTGCTGGCCACTATTTTCAGGTGGCCTTCTGGGAAGCATTTCCTGCCTCTTCCTTCTCTGATAGCCTGACTTCATTGATGAGTGTAAGTATGTGAAAACAGTATCGTTATACAGTGTAGTGAGTGAAGTAGAACAGCTGTTAAATGTATAACTACATCAAGTTACAAATCTATGTGTGCCCGTGCCATATTACTACATAGTTAACAAGTTGGTAGTGCCTGCAGAGAAATTTTAATATGAGCAGCAGAAAGTTCTGTCCCAAATAATTTTCTGATTTTTTTATTTTTGCTTTAATGTCTTACTAGCCTTCAGCATTTGGTAAAATACACCTCTTTGTTAACTGTTGACTGTGAGTCCATATCTAGTCCTCATGTTAGACTACTACTTTTCTACTTCTCTACAAACCAACAGAATCTTATCCCTGGAAAATAGGTCTTTTGAGAATGCTTCTACTTCAGCTAAAATTAAAATAATTTCATAGTTCTTCCCTTGTTAATTGTCATCTGCAAAATGTTTTCAAACAAAAATTCAGGACTGAAGCAGATGCTTGTTCTCTAACACTTTATAGAGGGTGAACAAATCAAATAAAAATTGATTCATCCAGGGTGAATATGGCTCGTTTGTGCTCGCTGTGACTGAGTTGCAGTGTATGGAGAGGCCACAGCACTCAGCCAGAGGAACCCACTGTTGCCTTTCAGAAAAGACAGCTCTACTACTCCCCTTAGCAGTCAAGTCTTTCTCACTGCCTCTCCTGGGGCCAACTAACCATTCGGGAATTCTTCTGTCTGAATAGCCTCTGAGAAGAAAGCCTGTGGTTATCATCTTCCATGTGGTATCTCTCAGAAAACCTCAAGCTGGTTCTTTGCTAGCATGAAGAAATGATGCAGTATTTTCAGCATCATTATTTAGAATTGTTATTCTAAGTCTCTAGCTGAGACGAATTCTTTCTAGTTTATTTAGTAATATCGTATGTGTTGTTAATGTACTATGCATGTGTAGTTTTTATGCTATATGAAACAGCCCACACTGTCAGAAGTTGTGGAAAGTTCTTTCTAGGGTATTTCTTTGGGACCGGATGTGACTGTCTTGAAGCAGAGAATGTCAAACTGATTTTAGGCAGCAGGAGAGAAAGATGAAGTTAGAGAAGTTTTATGGAAACTAATAAGCACTGATTTGTTAGCTTTTCTTTTACCTGTTACATCTTCCTCCCTTTCTTTTTGATCTTTTTTTCTTCCTTCTGTTTCAACCTCTTCCTTTCTTCGGTCCTCCTCCTTTATCCTTTTTCTCCTCCTCCTTCCACCACTGTTCCCTTCTTCCAGCTTCCTTATTCTTCTTCCTCTTTCTTCCTTTCTTTTGCTTTCATTCTTTCTTTTTCTGGTGCTGAGGAACCAAACCAAAGACCTAGTTCATTCTATGCACATGTGCTACCAACTCAACTATAACTAGCCTAAAACAGCTAAATTTGCAGTTTGTCCTAAAACTGTGAGAGGTTCACCTAGGGAACTTAACTATGGCTGATGGTCTTTCCCAAGTAGGAACCCTTTCTGCTTTTGTTGAGCTTGGAGCATTTGACAGCTGTCCTGTGCTCTTTTAAACAAGGACTGAGTTATCATGCTCTTAACTAGAAGCTTGAGGAAAGAAACCAAAAGAAAAAAGCAGCCTCCTAATCCCTGCCATTCACCTAGACTCCAGGCTGTGCAGAAAGTTGATTTCCTAGACTTTTAGGAATATGTGGCACTCACTGTGGCACTATCAGCTAGTTTACTGGCTGTCTTTGAAGGTACAAAACAAAATCTGTATTTGATCATTTTTATTTTGAAGTAGAGTTGGACTGAGAAGCTCTTCATCTCCTAATTTAATTACTGGAAAGAGAAGGAAAATGAAGAGGAAGAGAAAGGGCCAACTAAAGATCCAAAGAAGCCCAGCCAGCTGTGTGAGGTAGGTACAAGGATAGCTGCCGGTTATTGATTGGTATTCATTATAATTGTCATCAGGAGATAATCTTTTATAATAACTATAATAACTAACGTGCAGAATTTATGGGTAATTCATGGTGGACAGAATTTATGTTATGTGAAGGTCAGAAATAGAAATGAATAAATGATGGTTCACTTTGTCTTATAAAGGTATAGTAAATTAAAATGCCATAGTGGTCTAAAAGAGAAGAGCAGAATAAAACAGTAAGCTAATAATAGATGTTAATTGTTCAGTGCTTAGTGTTCCGTTTCAGTAATGCCTGTAACAGTAATATTTCTTTCTCTTCAAGTTATTGTTCCTTGAATGTTTCTATGTAATACACATGAATCTTGCCCTGGGCATGATGCTTCATGCCTATAATCCCAGCACTTTGGAGGTTGAGGCAGGAGGATTGCCATCTGAACTACATTGTGAGACCCTGTCTAAGAAAAACCAAAAAACACATGAATTTCATGCAAAAACTCAAAACATTTCAATATTTGGCATAAATGGGTTAAAATGATTGATAAGATAACATGTCAATACCATTGCAGTTTTTATCACAGTGTCTTTGTAATATAGTTTCAAGTTGGGGATCATGATACCGCATGCCATGTCCTTGTTGCCTAGAATTGCTTTTGCTACTGTAGGTATTTTGTGGTTCCAGATGAATTTTTGGATTATTTTCTCTAGGCCTGTGAACTATGCTTTTGAGATTTCAATCGAGATTGCATTGAATCTGTACAGTAGTTTTGGGAGCATAGTTATTTTGTGACACTATTGGTTCTTCCTGCTTAGAAACGAGGGATGTGTTTCCATTTTTTGAAACCCTCTTCAGTCTCCTTTTTCAGAGGGCTGTAGTTTTCAGAGAAGTCATTCACCTTTGTTAGATTGATTGATATTTCATTTTTTTCAGTGCTACTGTGAAAGGGCTGACTCCTCAGTTTCTCAATGAGTCTGTTGTTTGTGTATACAAAGGCTATTGATTGTTCAGCCTATGTAACAGACCTGAGGGGTCAGTGGAATAGATTACAAGATCCAGAAACAACTCTAGATTCACTAAGCCACCTCATGTTTGATAAAGGAGCCAAATATCCTCTATGGAGGAAAGAGCCTCTTTAACAAATGGTGCTTAACTTGCCAAAGACTACATACTGCTAGACCTATCTCTTTCACCATCCACTAAACTAAAATCAAAGTGGATTAGAGACCTAAACATTAAAACAGAAACACTAAATTTGCTGCAAAACAGGTTAAGTAGAATTCTAGGAGACATTGGCTTAGGGAAAGACTTATGAACAAAACCTCTACAGCATGAGAACTAGCAGGAGGAATCAACAAATGGGCTCTCATCCTATTAAAAAGCATCTACAGAGCAAAGGAAACCACTGGCAGAGGAAAAAAAAAAAAAACCCACCAACAATATCGGAAAAAAATTTTACCAGCTATTTCTCTGACAAGGATCTACTGTCTAGGATAAAGCACTTTAAAAACTCAGCTCCTCCCCCAATTTAAAGACTCAGTTCAAAAATAGGCATCTGAAATGAACAGACACTTTTCAGAGAAAGAAGTAAAAGGTAAGCATAAGTCTTCCATAAAGAATAAGTTTGAGCTATTTATACTCAAATGAACATACCTTGAGGACATACTCCTAAGTGAAATAAATAGGTCACAGATGTGTAAATACCATATCTTTTTCCTGGTATGAATATCTGAAGATGTAAATGAGTTCTAGAATGTGTGATAAATATTGTGAAACAGAAAACATTCAAAGGAAAAAAGGAAGTAGGGGTAAGTAAGAGGGGAAAGAAAAGTGTGATGGTAAAAAAAGAAACAAAAGCCCAAGGGTTTAGCTCAGCGGAATGGGCAGGGGCAAAAGCAACACTACATGGGTTTGAGAGAAAAAGTGGGGAAACTGTTGAGGTACAAAGCTTGAATATGAACCAAAAGAGATAAGAGACAATAGGCAAAGGCCAGTCAGGCTGTCCAAGGAAGGGTTTAAGATAAAATTAAGTTCACTTTATTCATTCACTCATCAAATATCCTCAGTATGCCAGTATTTACAGGTGGCATATGATCAGGGTTTGATAAAGGGTTGTAGATGTAGCTCAGTGGTAGAGTGCTTGCCTAGCACGTTCAATGTCCAGTGTCAGGAAAAACAACCCAAAAGTTCAATATATAATTTGTTATTCTTAGTGGGTTGTAGAATAGCTTGTGGATGAGAGCCTGTATTCTAAAGGCAAAACACTGGTTTTCAAGTCCTGGTTCAGCACCTAATTAGCTAGATGACTTTGGGAAAGTTACTAGATTTCTTTTTGTTTATTTCTTCATCTGTAAAATGGGGAAAATTGTAGACCAAACTAAATTGAATTAAAGTAGGATTGATTGGTGGGCAGTGTATATAATCTGCACTTTTTTTTTTTAATTTTTGCTATTATACTGAAGAGCCTTTGAAAAGGAGATCCTGCAATACTGTCTATGCTGTTCTTTTCTATCATTAAATGTATAGTGGTGGTAGGGATCCAGCAAGCTACTTCTAAAGCAAAACACTGAACCTCTCACTCAAAACACTGAACCTCTCACTCTGCATGTTCTTGCAACAAGCTGAGTTCCTGGTCCTAGGACAGCATTGGTAATACTATATTTTGGTCAGCTTGAAAAGAGCATTGTTTTGAACATCCAGGCCTATACATGAGAGCATACTTATTGCCAGCGATTTCAGATGCCCATGGATACCCTAAAACAGTGCTTTCTAAAGCAGTTGGAGCCCTTTTGTTTTTCTTTAAAAAAAAAAAAAAAAGATATTAGGCCATATTTAATGTTTTTTTTTAAAGAGACTACACTCTGTTATTGAAATCATGATTTCTTATGAAGCAAACATTTATCCCCAGCATTAGGAGTTGTTTTGGGTGTATGTAACAGAAAACTTTAATAGTGATTCAAACAAAATAGACATTTACATTACATGTTTAGTTTCTTCCATCCATAAGAGTAAGGTGGAACAGCATCTTTGCCTCACACAATTGTTAGTGTCTACTTTCAGGTGTTGGATTTTCTGTTTACAGTCCTTACCTTGACTCTTAAATCCAGAGTTGACTGTGGCATAAATACTTTTGGAGGAGCATAATGGAGAAGAGGGAAAGTGGAAGAGATGACCCAGAAATTTACATTCCCTTGACCCAAACTTTATCCTGTGGCAACAAAGCAAGCCAGGAATTGGGATGACCAAATGCTCAACTAAAACAGCTTAATGAAAGGAAAGAATAATTTTTTTATTGTGAAATAGGGACATTTTATGTACATATCATGATCTCACTCAACATTGACAATTTGTACCAGTATATGACATGACTTCTCATTTTATTCCATTTCTCTATCCACGCTGCAACCTTCCAACCCCACCATATACATAAGCTTTTTTCCATTTTTTATTAACATCACAATTTTTTCTTTCCCCTCATTACTTACCTCTACCCCATTTCCCTTTGAATAATTCATATTGTACATATCTAACATACATTTTAGAATTCATTTACATGTTTAGTTTCTTATATTGGAGAAAAGATGCGGTATTTAAATGTATGACCTATCTATTTCACTTATGAGGATGTTCTGAAGGTATCGCCATTTGAGTATGAATAACTCAAATTTGTCATTCTTTATGGCAGGGTAATACTTCATTCTATAGAAAAACCACTTCTTCTTTATCCAGTTTCTAGTTGATCAACATTTGGGTTGTTTCCAAAATTAAGCTATCAAAATCTGAGCCACTATAAACGTGTATATATATACACATATATACACATATATATTTTGTGTATATCCTTAGCAGGGGGATAACAGGGTCAACTGGAACCTCTAATCCTAGTTTTTTGAGGAATCTCCACTCTGACCTCCATAGTGGTTATACCAGTCTACCTTCCCACCAGGGGAAGAATAGTTTCGAAAGTAAGTTAGCCACCACTGTTTCAGTACTATAATTTTTATTGAGAGTTCTTGAATTTTTGAAGCTCTTTTTGATCAATGAGTTCAAAATTCTAGCATGTTATATTATAAATTGAGATCTGAGAAATCCTACAAAAGAATTAAGTTTTCCTTTTTAACCTTTCTGTGACATTTTATTATCTGACTTCTAGCCATTCTATCTAAACTATCCTACTTAAGTTTTTTATACTTTCTATTAAAATGTAGTATATTTGGTGGATATATTGTCAGTGTGCATCTTGATGAATTTTCATATGCTTCATAAGCAAATGTAAATACCAAAACTAAGAAAAACCTCCTACTTCTTCCTTTTCTTGTCACTACCTGTTTCCTGAAGATAATCATTTTTTCTGACTTCTTGCAATTATTATTTTGCTCTTTTTGTGCCTCATTGGCCTTTTCAATAAGGACATAATCATTGTCTATTTTACTGAACTTATAAGCTTTTTGTGTGTCCAGGTCACTGGCAGAGTTTTAGAATTATCAGGGAACTTCTCTTTCCATTTCACCTCTAACGTTCTGGCTTGGGCTCCCATCTCATTCCACACAATGCTCAGGCAATCTATATGCCCACCTGTAGTCCAGATCTCCCTCCTAAACATACGTGGGCATTAAATATCTGCACTTGCTTTGCCTACATACACCTCATACTCACCAATATAACCTAACCAAAATGGTAGCCATCGTCAATATACCTTCCTTGCATCTGCCATGTTCTCTATGTTTTCCACCTTAGGGAACAACCCATCTTACCTACCAGCTACAAGCTGGGAAAAAAATCTTTTTTTTTTCCAAGACGTGCTACATGTCTGTAATCCCAGCAGGCTAGAAGACTAAAGCAGAATAATTACATGTTGGAGTTTAGCTGGGCAACTTAAGGAACTTAATGAATCTTTCTCTCAAAATAAATAATAATACTCACTTTGGCTGTACATATACTAAAATTGGAGTGATACAAAGAAGATTAACATGGCCCGTGTGCGAGGATAACACACAGATTGGTGAGACTTTCTATATTTGAAAAGACTAAAATGATAAAAGGGGGGTGGGCCTTGGCATGTAGCCTCTTCTCTCTAATCAGCTTCCAGATTTGTAGTTCCACTGTCCAAATGTCTCCCAATTCCTTTTGCTTATTTTCCTACCCAAAGCCTACAATTTTACTGTGTTCACCCTCACCTCATCTATATTAACAAGTCTTGATTACAGTTTCACATTGAAATATTTCAATGAAAATAAAATGCCAACAGCTGATACAACAGCTGCTAGCATTAAATATTGTTTCAAAACATGCTAAAAATATGTACCTTTTACTTAAATTTTAGATCCAGCTATATCCCATGCTGAGTTTTACTTAAGCAGCATAATGACCCTTTTTTAAATGGCTAGGAAAAAAATAAACTATGAAAACTGAAGTGTAACTGTCAAAGAATATCACACAGTAGGTCTGAGCTTAATTCACTTGCATAAAAGAATATCCTTTTATTTGGGATTTGAAAACAAAAATGTACACTACCCTTTTTTAGAGCAGACCCCCAGAAGGGAATCAAGCACAGTGAAGTTTCATTCCTCTTAGAAGGGAAATGTTGCAAGGGCTAGCATATTTTTATAGCCAAGACTAAACCCCAAAAAGCAAGAGAGCAGTGAGTTGACTGTAGAACTTCAAGGAAATGCTGTCAAAACTTTATTCTAAGAATCTGTGAAGCTATCTGAATGTTATTACTGTAAATCTCATCTGCTATACTACAATCTTAAAACATTTCTATTTAAAGAATCTTTCAAAAGAAGGTTTTTAGCACTTAATCAGATCATAAGAACAGAATGACGTAAAACAACCAATCTAGAAGCAGGGTCAAAATAAGCAGCCTTTCTGGGAATTTGAGCCTCACAGAATCATCGGAATGGGAAATAGAAATACTTAATCCAGTTAAAGTCACTAATATTTAGAAAGCCCCATTTACTTGAGGGCATATTTCCTTGCTTTTAGTGCAAGAGCCTATTTATTCCAAGGAAAATACAGAGAACTGTTGTGTTGAGACCTAGTGAAACAAGCAAGGACCAAACAGCACTCTAACAAACGGCCCTTTATTGCCATAAAAATACCCTAGCCTTCCTGTTTCCCTTGAATTGCTCCAGTGTCTGACTACAAGGCTCAAAAAGAAACAAAGATGCTCTATGCTGTCCCCTTCCTCACACACACGAGCATTTTGGGAATGGTTTTACTATTTGTCCCTACACTAGCTTGATAGGATCAGAGGGGTGGAGCTTCTTACACCCTGCTAGACCTTTATATACAGCTGGCAGCTGACTTGTTCTCTCTGGGTACAATCCCTTGATAATGTGTAGACCCAGCTGCCACTAGAGATTGATTTGTACTTCAGCATATAATGGATTAGACAGTCACTAGTCTATCTGTGCTTTCATAGGTTTGGGCATTATATTGGCTTTGTGAAATGATTTGCAAGTGTTTTTCTTACTCTCTGAGATAGTATGTCGGTGTTAGGTTTAATTTCTTTCTGAGATATTTGGAAAATTTCACCAATGAAGTCATCTGGACTTGAAATTTTCTTTTTGTAAAAATTTTAAAGACTTGATTTCTTTAACAGAGTGAGAGTATTCAAAATGTTTCCTCTTTTCAGAAATGGTTTTTGAGAAATGTTTTCATTTCATTAAAATTTACTGCAAATTTTTTTGCCTAGTTTTCTTTTGTGTTTTTGATGCCTGTAAAAGCTGTAGTGATTTTTCATTTTTCAGTTTTTCTTTCTTTTTTGAATAGTCTTAATTAGTGGTTATTAATTTCAATTAACTTCACATTGAAGAAGCGGTTTTTGGATTTGTATGTTTTCTTTTGTATCAGCTCTCTTTTTGATTTTTGCTCTTTGTCATTCTGCTTTTTTTTTTCTAGATCCTAGAGGTAAAAAATCTCAGATTGATTTCAACCTTTCTTTTTTTAATGAATTTTAAATTTTACATTTTCTGTTAATCATTACTTTAGCTGGATTTTACATGTTGAATTTACTTAAATTCCAGAAGACATTGATATTATTGTAGTTGTATTTGTTTCTGGTACTGGGGATTGAGTCCAGGGACCACTGAGCTAACTCTCAACTCCTAGTGTCTCAATTGCCCAAGTTGTGCTTAAACTTTCAATCTTCCTGTCTCAGGTTTCTGAGCAGCTGGAATTACAGCATTGTGCCACCACAGCTGGCTGTTATTGCTGTCATAAACATTCTACATTTTAAAAGATATACTAAATAATTACCCTCTCTTCTGCTCTCTATTCCATCTTGCAGTTAGATGCTTCATTCTGGGTCCTTTCTCTTCAGCCTAAAAAACTTCCTTCAGTATTGTTTAGAACACAGGTGTGCCATTGACAAATTATTTCAGCTATTTTTTTCCTGAAAATTTATCTTACCTTTAAGGTTTGAGGGTTTTTTGGGGGAGTGGAGGGTGGAAAATTCTGTCTCCTGTTCCTTTTCAATACTTTTGGTTTTCATTATCTTTTGTTTCATAGTCTCAGGTGAAAATCTGCTCCATGTTTTAGTCTTCGTCTTTAAAAGTTAGGTATAAAGTAAAGTGAAATAAAAGTTAGCTATTTTTCTTTGACTGCCTTAGATGTTTTCCTTTGAGGCTGAGCTTCAGAGTCTAATTATGGTGTGCCCATGTGAGTAGTTGTTTTGTTTTGGTATTAATTCCAGTTGGGTCTTGCTGAATATAATCAGCCTATCAATGTCGTATCAGTTTTGGAAAACTCAGCCCTTGTGTCTCCACGTTTTACTTTACCTTTATTCCCACTGGTTTTGTACTCTCCCCGTTTGTGGTATGCCAGCTAAGTTATATTGCTTAATCTTTAATGTTCATTATCATTCTGAGCTGCTCCCTCTTTATTCTCTCTGGAATTGGGCTTGTCTAAATTGGTTATAGACTGCTCCAAATTTTCTTTAATTTTGGCTTCTTCTATATTTAGTCTGCCATTAACTCATCCAATTTTTTATTAACTTCAGATTTCAAATAGTTTATCTCTCCCCCACCCTGTACTGAAAATTGAACACAGGGCCTTGTGCATAGGGCCGTGCACTCTGCCCCTGACCTACATCCCCAGCTCCAATTTTACAGTGTCTGTTTTTAAAATCTTTTCATCTATTTTGATTTTTTCCTTGATTTTTTCTTTTTTTTTTTTTTAACAGATTAACAGGTTTTATATTTGACATTTTTATTTTAATCCATCCCCCACACCACCCTCTCATCCCACCCTCTTCCCTAGTTTCAATTTTGGGTGGTTTCAGTATGTATGATGTATTTCAACCATGTTACCATTACACTTGATTTTCTTGAACATATTCATAGTAGTACTCCTAATGTCCTAGTACTGACATAGTCCATAGAGTGCTTTAATAGTTTACTGATTCCCTATCTGTCTGTCTGTCTGTCTGTCTATCTGTCTTTCTTATCTCCAAAATAGGTGCTTTTATGTAAGAGAAAGGAGTAGTGGTATGGAAGAGGCATCATGAGCCCTATAAAATGTAGAACAGAAGAATAAATATCACCTATTTTAGATGCCTGAAAAAGTACGAAGAGAACCAGGCAGCAGTCATGAGAGTAAGGACCAGAGAATAAAGGAAACTTTCAGCAAATGTTGATGGAATGGGCTTACCTTTTATATCATTAAGGATCACAAAAATATGAGACATGATGTTCTTGGGATCCAAAGCAGTGCTGATCTGATATTCCGGCAACCACAGTGCCTTTGGCTTGTAGTACCCATAAGAGGGAAGAAGGATTGCTTTGGAGAACTCAGCAGTTTACACATGATACAGTTGGTGAGGGCAAGATATCCTAGCAAGGGAATATTTTTATACAACAAATAATACCCTTATTTATGTATTTATTTCTAATTATTTTATCTTTATTATAAATAGACTTAGCTTGAAAAATCGCTTGAATTATAGACTGGCTGTCATCATTTAGAACTCTGAGAGGGAAAGCTGTATAGTCAGCTTTGAAACCCTCTTTTTTATAGAAATATTTCAGATTGACCTCTTTCATTCTGGAACTAAAAGTTAATCAGTAAGTTTTTAAGTGGAAAGGACTGTCAGAGACTATCTTAAGCCCATGGTCATGGTGCTGAATACTTGAATATAGAAATATAAAATGTATTCCATTTTTAGCACTCATGCTGTGTAACCAAATGAAGAGTTGACTACTCGAAACTTTTAATTTTAAATGTAGTTATGATTTGTAGAAACAGACTTACAAATGGACCAAAGTGTACATAAAATTGGCAACCTGGCATATACTTTTAATTCATATTTTTAAAGAAAGGTTGTTTAATTTTCAGCGTTCAGTCTTAGAGAAAAGACTTCATCATCTTATACGTGATGCGATTTTCTGGGCTGCTGACATCTTCATCAAATTTGAATGCCATTTCCTTTTCTTGAAAATGAATGGGCATTTTCTGGCTCTCCACACGCATGAGCTTCACTGCCAGCAGCCCCAAATCAACATGTTCCTATCAGTGAAGAGACAACAAGAGGAGAGGTTATCTGGCCAGTCAATCTTGATAGATTAGGTTTATTGGGTTTGGCAGATTTTATTGTTCTCTTAACTGAATGATATAGAGCACATTAAATATACTATGTCAGTTTATCTACCCAGTGGAGCATAGTAGGAAGTGCTTCCAAAGAGCAGGCAATGGATGTCAACATGTTTTTTTTTTTTTGTTTTTTGTTTTTTTTCTACTGAGGGTTGACCAGGAACCTGTATATGGTAGGCAACTGTTCTAACATTGAGCTACATTCTCACCCCCTGGAGGATCTTTATTTGGTAGAAGAATGCTAACCATATTTACACAGACAAGCTATTAGCTAGGAAATGACCACAACAAAATTTTCTGTACTACAAGAACAAAGGGATTCTGCAAATGCCATTCTGACTAAATATACCCACATTGAGCAACTTTTCCATGAATTTTCTTTTCACAGGATCCTTGACTATTATATAAATAAAATTTACTACATTCTTCCACACCATAGTGTTAAGATAACAACAAACAGAAGTCTAGTTTATGTGAAATCCCAAGCCCCACCCCAAATGGGTTGAAAAGCTCAGGCCCTTCCCCAACATTCTTTCCCCTGGACAGCCTCCCAAGCTATCACTCTGACTTTTGAACTTCAAAACTTCAGCAAAACTTTCTTGAGTACCATTATGTGACTGGCCCTGTATCAAGTGCTGGGTTGTAATGAAAAGCACACATTCTTGTCAGACAAACCTTGACATGCTGTGGGGATTATCAATATTTATTTGAATTTAGGAAAGTTAAAGAATGAAAAAAGGAAACGCATTTCTTTGAAATGGTTATAATTGTCTTTAGTTTTAAAAATGCATAATTACAGAGCAGAAATCAATGTAAGATTAGGAAAAAAGCAAACTGACAGAAGTCTACAATATTATATACTATGGATAGTTCCACATCAAGAACTTCTGTGGACGGTAAGAATGCCTTTCATTAAACTCAACAGCATACAGTTTGGCAGTTTTTCATACAGATGTCTACTAGTCCGATACTATCATGACATACCAGTTCTGGATCTAAGATAACACATGGGCGTTTCAATCATAAAGAGACTAGAATTTTTATCTATAACTATTATTTTTGTAGTGCTGAGAATCAAATTTAAGGGCTCCAGTAGAACTTTTCTCCAATTGCTAACCAGCAGAAGCTCTGAAAGTATTGTTCTTAGCCACTAGGTTTGGGAATAGTTTATTATATAGTGTTAGATCACTTCCATTGTACACTGATAATAGAGGTCCATAAATGAATATATGCAGCAAATTGGCCAAAAGTAGGAGTGGAAATATATTGTATTCAGTGAGAGGTAGGAATCATGGGCCAATTTTATTAATAAATCCAAGAGGGAACTTTCAATATCCCTATTTTAAGTTAATTTTTCTAAGTATTCTCTTAGTGATCAAAGTTGTGGTCTTCTGACTCTTACCTTGAAGTCCCACTCATCCTCATGTAGTAAATATTTCATAGGAGAATCCTCAAACTCCATACACGAGCTGTCCATCTTGTCTAGCTTCAGCTGCTGGACATTTCTGCCACTGTCTTCATGACTGAGTGGGAGGGGATTGCTCTCGGCTGATACGCTCACTGTGTCTCTGCACTCTCCTGTGGGTTGCGATTTTGACTCTTCTGATGAATAACAGAAATTACTTATGTATAAACTTGGAGCAGGTAAAAATAATATGCAACATCTTTTGTCACATTTTTAACTTGAAAGAGCTTACAGCATTATAAATGAATTTGTGGATGAAAATAAAAGGGAACATCATTTTAAGAAACTAAATTGTATTTTCTGTCACCTAATAACTTAATTGTTTGGAATCTATGTTTTTACATTTTGGCCAGCTCATTTTGGTCTCAAATTGTGTCACTAGACAACCCATCCTTTCCCACTGCCTTCTATTTTTTTTTTTTTTTTTTTTTTAGGTTTTTTTGAGACAGGGTCTCGCTTTGTAGTTCAGGCTGGCCTAGAGCTCAGCCTCCAACTCACATCACAGCAATCCTCTTGCCTCTGCCTCCCACGTGCTGAGATTACAGGCGTGAGCTACCATGCCCGGCACTGTGGTATGTGGTACTGGTTGCTGCTGGGGTGAGTCTCCACGTCCAGTATTGTTATATGGTTACCGGGAATTGAACCCAGGCTCTTGCACTTGCAAGAGAGGCGCCAGAACCACTGAGCTATATCCCCGGCCCAACCCACTGCCTTCTATTTAATTCATTGTAAAACAAGATGACTTTGATTAGAAAATGAGACTATAGAGAAGAAAATTATTAGGTCAGCATAGCAAGAAGAGAAATCTAGAGAGGCTGACATATTATCTATTCCTCAAATAGTTATTGCAGGTGAGGCACTTGCCCAAAACAGATATTCAGTGGCTCCTTTTTAAACTGAGAAAAAATATATCAATGCCATTGCAATAAAATATACCTATATTTATTTCTGGCAGTTCCATAAGTATTTCTTCAGGTGGTACTTCCTGTCCAGCAGCTTGAGTAAGATATAATCTCCTAAAAGAACACATAAGAAAACACCAGTCAACAAATACTATATGTTGTACTAATACCAATTTCTCTCCGAGCTGCTAGCAATGCGTAGTAAATGAAAATAAGACAGAGTTTCCACCTTTGAGCATAAGGCCCAGGAGAGTGGCAGGCAGTCTGACATTATTTCACAGTAAGTAGCATATTGTGAGAATGCTGGGAGCGGAAGGAAGCAGAACTGATTAGTTTCAGGAGGTAGAGAAGTTTTCCTGGAGGAAATGAATCCTCGGTTAAGTCTTTAAGACCCAGAAGATAATCACCAAGGGAAAGTAAGGGACTAAGGGAAAGACCTCCCAAAATAAGGAAATAACACATATAACTTCCCAGAAACGAGAGTGAGCATGACTTCACTTAGGCGGCTGCTTCTGTAATTCAGGTGAGGATGGACAGTACTCAGGATGAAATAGATCTGACATGAAGAGAAAGAGCAGTAGGAACCCAAAGCGCCATCTAGGTCCTGGCTTTGGCTGAATGACATGTCTTATTTACCACAACTCTCTCTGGTATTTACCAGTTGCTGTTTTGTTGGGCAAGTCAGCTAGCCTCATTAAGCTTATTTTCTTATCTGAAAAACTGAAGTAATAATGCCTACCCTCCCTCATGATAAAGTGATGAGTAAATTCAGTGTTAAAATGGTAGCTAGTATGGGACCTACTCTTTGAACCCTAGTTTTAGAATAAGAGTGACACCTTGCTTCAGCTCTTTGTGAATACATTTAATTCTTTGCTCTCCTTTTTGTAATGCCCATTGAAGTTTTCATAAAAAAAAACATGCTCTGAAAGCTCTGAATGGCATTCCCATGTGATTTGCCTGAAAAAAAGCATGGGGCGATTGGAGCCTTGCAGATGTGCCAACAGCCACTTGCACTTAGCAAATTAGCAGCCCCACTAAATCGCCTAAAATGGGAGCTGTCAGTTATTTAAAGAACATGAATAAAGTATTATATAAACACTTCTGACTTTTAGCAACTATTGTAATTGTATATAGTACTTATATATATAAAGCCTTTTTACTAGTGTATTTATAGTATATTGTTACATTTATTGTAGGGACTGGAACATGCACATAACAGATCTGAATTCTTTTCTTTTTTAATCCTCTTCCCCTATTTTGATGTGTTTTTTTTGTTTGTTTTGTTTGGTTTTTTTTCTTATAACAAACTCAAGAGCAGGATCTTGCACTTGCCAGACAGGCACAGTGCCTGTTTTTGTAATTTATTTCTCAGTGAGTGAACAGGAACTCCGTTGATTTTTATGTGTTGATGTTGTATCTTGTGTAAAACCGTTTAAAGATCATGTATTTAAGCTTTCAGACTATTATCACATTATCTCTCCATTTCTCCAATCTTGTGTCCAACTCCCATCACTTAGCTTGGCAAACGAGGAATCTACAACTTACCTATATCCATTCTTGGAATACATTAAGACATTGGTTTTAAAAAAATGAATAAGTAAAACAACAACAACAAAAAATTTTCCAGGTACAGTGGTACACACCTATAACCCCAGCACTTGCAAGGCTGAGGCAGAAGTATTGCCATGAGTTCCAGGCCAACCTATGCTACATAGTGAGTTCAAAGCAAGACTGAACTATATACATAGTAAGATCTTGCCTTAAAAAAAAAGTGTATAAGGAAAAGTGTATTGTGTCTCAAATAGTATTTTTCCATGTCAAGCAACAAGAACTATTTGGATGGAAATTTTGAATTTTTTTTCTACCATAATCAACTTAATATCTAGCTTCTAGATCTAGACACATCACTCATACTTGCATATATATACATATATATATGTGTGTGTGTATGTGTGTGTGTGTGTGTGTAATTTATTCTTCTTCCTAAATGTTCTGTGTTTTAGATTATTTATTTTTGACTATGTATCCAAATTATCAGTGTCACTTTGCTAATTCCATATTTCAGGACTTGAGTTTCCCATCCAGATTGAGTGAGATATATATATATATATATATATATATATATATATATATATATTATTTGTTGTTGTTTTGGGTCATGCAAGAAAAATAGCTAGCCTAAAATGAAAAGCTATGTATACATTTGATTTCTCTTGTGTAGGAACAAATGTGACTTGGGATCTCTGGTTACTTTTTTCCATCTACAAAAAAAATTTTACTCTTTCCTCAAAAGAAATAATTCCATATTCACAAGGTAACCAGAATTCTAGAACACTTCTAAGAAGCTTCCTGGAAGTTGATCATGGCTCCCCATGGTGCTAACTCTGCACTTGTCTATCAGTTGTACTGATCAGCATTTAATTCACAATATTGCCCCTGTGAGTTTGGAGGCTCCTGAAGGTGGCAGTTGTGATATTTATGTAAAATATCTCCTATTATGACATCAGTGCAAGGGAAAAAAATAAGTGAAAGTTTACACTGTGTAGTAATAATCTTGTAGCTTCATCAAAGTCATTTGAAGTTCTTCAGGTTCTTCACGATAAGCTATATCGACAGGCCTTTTTCATTTTTTATTTTGAGTCTTCCTAATTGTTAAGTTACTCGGGCTGGGATTGAACTTGCAATTATTGTGCCTCAGCTTCCCAGAACGGTAGGATTGCAGGTGTAAGCCACTATGCCTGGCCTTTTTTTTTTTGAATAGAGCAGTGAAGAAGTAAATCATCATATAAAATATTTACAGATACAAATATTTGTAAAACACTTTCTAGAAAATATTAATGACTTTCACCTGGGTATTTTGAGATCCACTAGTCTACAGTTGAATAGCTGATCAATAAGCACCAAATTTTCTTCTTCCAGTTCATGAATAATATTTTCTAATTCTTGAACTTCCTTCCTGTGAATTGCAATCTGTTCTCAGAAAAAGAGAAGAGGTATTGGTACTTCTTTATTTAGTTTTATAAAGTCTTCTCTAGCAAATTCAACTTTTGAAAGTGCATTTGCCTGAAGAAAGATCTACTATGTATTGTTTATTACTACATTAGCTTTGTCCTTCCTTTACAGGAATAGGTATGCCAGTTTTCTGGGTCTTTATTTGTTTCATGGTAAAGTAGTTACAGTAGAAGAACAGAAGCTGTCCTTTCCTATGCTTCAAAAACTCATAAACTAACATGTGAAACAGAGGCAGAGATAAGAAAACAGAGCTAATGAATTTAGCAACATGGTATACTGCTGGCTAAATGACTCTTTTTAAAGGAAATTGTAAATAATACAATAAATGATGACACTTGGAGAATGCTGTGTTATAGTGTTTTTAAAGAGCTACCCAGCCTTTTTGTTTGCCTTTATAACTGTTCTTTCTGAGTGATGATGTAGTTTGAGAAATGTCAGGTAGATAAAAGCTTATTTGCTCATTTATTCATTCAACTGTATACCTGTTATGTGCTAGAAACTAATACCTTGGGAAGCAATTTACTAGATAAGGACCTAGGACAGTGATGAGCTGTCAATGGTATAAACAGTCCGCTGTGGCACATGTGCTGTAGGTTGGCCACCACTGACCTAGGATCTCTTAGCCTAGCGTCAAAATGGTGATGCAAATGGAAAACAACATGATAAAAATCATAATGGAAGCTGTTCAGCTGCTGTGGGAGGAGAAAGAGATGTACCGTGTTTCTATCAGATGTCAGAATAAAAGAGAATAGAAAAAAATAGCATCTCATCTGGGTCTTGAAAGGCAAGCAGGGATTTCCTAGACAGAAACAAGAAGGTACCTTTTACATAAAAGGAAGCACTTATGCAAAATCATAATTATTTTGATGTGGTCACATATAAAATGTAAGTGAGGAGAAACAGGAAACAAACTGGACAATTGGGAAAGGGACATATAACGCTGAAGAACCTCATTTTTAGAGAAGGGCAAGTCATTACTAGATATACCACACAGCGTCAAAGTTTGAGCAAAGTCTGCTCATGGTAGAGTTGGTAAGAGTTTTCATCAGGGCTGGGGATTTAGCTTGGTAGTTCTGGCGCCTGCCTTGCCAGTGTAAGGTTCCAGGTTCGATCCCCACTAACCATATACTATAATGCAGTCAGTAGCACATACCACAGTACTGAGTTTGTAATCCCAGCACTCAGGAGGCAGAGGCAGGAGGACTGCTGAATTTGAGGCTGAGTTCAGGACTAGCCTGAACTATAAAGTGAGACCCTGTCTCAAAAAACACACCAAAAACCCTGAGTATAGTTTGATAACTTTCTTCTAAAGGAGGCCTGACACTGGGAAGAATATATGGGAGACTGTTAAAATAGAATTCCCAACTCACCTTTTTATAAAACTAAGAAGTGCTCATGGGGAAAGAGCAAGACAATACAAGAATTAGAACTAAGAAGCCAGCATGTGGCTCAGTGGTGTTGCACCTGCCTGGCACAATGCAAGTTTCTGAGTTTGATCCCCAATACCACAAAAAAAGGAGGAGAAGGAGAAGAGGAAGGAGAAGAAGAAAGAACTAAGAATATAAAATAGGAAGTGATACAGTTGAGTATGGTGGCTCATGCATGTAATTCCTGCATTCAGGAGGTTGAGACTGGAAGTTCTCTGTGAGTTCAAAGCCCTCCTGGACTATGTACAAAGACCATATCTCAAAAAATACAAAAAAAAAAAAGAAAGAAGAAGAAGGAAAGTGATCACTACTAAGAATAATAAACAAACAGGAGAAAGTAATGAATTTTGAGGGAATGTGATGAAATTAAAATCCACAAGGGTTTAGATTCAATCTGTCTTGTCAGGAGGTGCCAACAATGCAACTGAGATGAAAACGTAAGAAACAACATTTTTTTGTTGTTGTTACTAGAACTTTGATTGTTTTTTGGAACCTTGAATATTTGGTATATTACTGCATATATATGTATTACAAAAATCATTAATTAAGCACATAAGTTCCTTTTTGTTTTGTTTTTTGAGAGAGGATCTTGCTATGTGGTCCAGGCTGACCTTGAACTTACTAAATTACCCAAGCTGACCTTGAACTGATGATCTTCTTGCCCTTGCCTCGAAGAGTATGATACCAACCCTGGTAAGTATGTGATTTTTTTTTACATGTACAGTGTTCTAAGCTACACATTGAAGAATAGAAGATGAATAAGGCATGATTCCTCAAGACCACTTAGAATCCAGTGCACAAAAATACAATTATAATATAAAACAATACACTGTCATAGAAAAGTTCAAAGCCACTGCTGGTGGCTTAGCTTTGAAAGAAAAGCATGTATTATTTACTGCCTCAAATAATTTAACAGAACCATTGAACTCCATAATACTACCAAGGGTTGCTGTTTTAGGATCTCTTATGTTCAAGGTGATTAACTTGATTACAAACTTGGGTGCCTTACGGAAAGTTTATGATTTTTTTAAATGTCAAAAATGAGAAAGAAGTTATAGTTACAGGTTATAAACAGAAAAAAAAATAGAACATTGGACATGTTTGACCTAAGGGCTTGGCACGCATGGGAGGCAGCACACAGAGTTCTTGGTCTCCATCCAAAACTGAGAATGAGGGTCCTCCTGAAGGGCGGTGGCAGGACTTCCGCGGAAGCGTCAGTGTAATCCCCTCCCGCTTCAGAGAGTACTCAGGAGTGTCTCCTCAGTTGCTCTCTCCCTGCCAGTCTTCTGAAATGTTAGGGAAATAAAAACTAGTTCCTTTCCACAGTCACATAAATATCTTTAGATTTTGGGGGTAGGAAAGTGAAAAGGAAAAAGGGAAAGACCGCTTTGTCCCATATACTTAAGAAATGTATAAAAGTGGGAAAAGTAACGTAGTTAAGATTAGTGTAAGTCAGGGACCTCAGATCCTGAACTGAATATATCTTGCTGAAATTTTCTTCTGAGAGAACCCTAAGAAGACCTTGAACCCCTTCATAATTGACACTCTGATTGCTAGCCTCCTTGAATCTTTTTGTTTAATTTCTCTGGCTTTCTGTATATTGAGGTAGTCTGTGTCATCTGAAAATTTTAGTTTCCTCCATTTTTCTAATAAGCATGTTAAATAAAACCAGACAGTGAAAATCATGCAACAGTATATCCAAATTTTTAGTGATTGTTGACAGTTAAATAGAGAAATATGTTCAGTTCCATTATTAAATATCCTGTTACTCATTCTAAATGTTTCCCAAAGACTCTGACTTAACAGACATTGTTCTGTTTCTGGACAATTTCTAATACTTGTGATAATACATATAACCAGCAATAGTTTTCATTAATTTTATGAGTAAATTTAATAAAACTGTAATGAATATTTATTGAAATAAAAAGAAATTAAGTCTATTGAATTTCCTTAAACTGATTTCTCCTTTATTACTAAGCTCATTTTGCTTATGATTAAATTATATTTGACATTTTTTATTTCTATGAATTATAAGAAATTTAAAAAATTCGTGGCTTTAATATGAAGAGTCAAAGCATCAATACAGCATTTCTTATCAAATATAAATTTTTGTAATGAAATAAAATTTATTTTTAAAAATCAAACAAAAAATAAATTTTTACAGTCAATTTCCCTAAGCCTAAGATCTCTAACACCTTATAAAATTAAGATTTGGCCTAAGGATTTAGGTGAGTGGTTCATCACCTGCCTTGCAAATGCAAGGGCCAGGATTTGATCCGCAGGAACCACATAAAACAGTGCCAGACTTGGTGACTCACACCCACCCGCAATCAATACCACATACCACAATGAAGGGTGTGGCGGCTCAGGCCTGCAATCCCAGCATTCAGGAGGCAGAGTCAAGAGGATTGCTGAGTTTGAGGCTGAGTTCAGGACCAACCTGAACTACAAAGTGAGATCCTTTATCAAAAGTAAGTAAATAAAATAGAGTTGAATAGTTACAGGATTGTACTGTTTTACTTAATTAGTAAAAGTATAAGAAATTTCTGCCAGGGCTGGGGATTTAGCTCAGTGGTTCCAGCGCCTGTCTGGCAAGCGCAAGGGCCTGGGTTTGATCCCAGTTAACCACATACAATACTAGGTGTGGAGACTCATGCCCAGCAGCAACCAGTACCACATACCACAGTGCCAGGCGTGGTGGCTCACGCCTGTAATCCCAGCACTTGGGAGGCAGAGGCAGGAGGATTGCTGTGATGTGAGCTGGAAGCTGAGCTCAGAGCCAGCCTGAACCACAAAGTGAGACCCTGTCTCAAAAAAGAAAAACAAAACAAAATAAAAGAAATTTCTGCCGAATGCTGTATTCAGTTCAGCTTATCAAAATCTTGCGTTAAATTGGAGATTCATCCTGATAAGTTTCTGGGGACTGTATGAACTTTCCTTTACCATGAAATTAAAAGACAGTGGAAGAGAGTTATCAGTACCAGGGAAAGCATACACATTTTAAACCACTTGTCTCCTAGACTCACTACAAGGAAAAGGAAAGAGGGGCAGCTGACATTTGTATCTTGAGTGTCTGGGCAGATGGCGAAAAGGAAATGGAGGAGAAAGTGTAAAGGTGCATTTAAGAGTCCTGTTGTAGGTGTGCTTAACGTGGAAGTGTTTGCGGAGTATCCATATGGAAATATCAAGCAGGCAAATAAAATGTTGGCCCAGAGCTCAGGACATGCTAACTGTAGATGCACACTTGATAGTCATGAAAGATACTCATGAAAGATGTACACTTGATAGTCATGAATGAGACTGACATGTATTGTAGTATAAAGTGAGTCCTCCCAGCAAGTAGTGAGTTTTGTCTCATAGCAATTAAGCACAGGCTGTGAGGCTATTTCTCTGGATATAAGTTTCAAGAAGTGAAGATTGGGAGAGATAAGTCTAAGGTAATGCTATTCTCAGGACGCAGAAACACGCATAATTCAGGGAGTCTTACCTTTAAGGTAGGTAGAATATAAACCTGTCCGGATGGCAGAACACCAGCTCTTCCACAGGGGCCCTTCCCATGTTCCTGAGCCCCTCTGAACCAGCTAGAGAATCAGTCATTGAGAAATTTTAACTACGAGACTGCACAGTGAGATGTTTTAGAAAGAGCTCTGTGAGGTAAGGTCAAGAGGAGGGGAAATTTTTGGTCTAGGAGGAGGAAAATCATGTACAACACAATAAAAGGGTCTGTGTAAGAGATAAGAGGCCTGAACCCGGACAACGACCAGGAAGTAAGGGGAGCTGTTGAAAGTAGAACAGAGGACATAGAGACCTCAGGTTGGAAAGTATAGAGGCATTTCTAAGAAACTCCCCAGTTTCTGGTTTGGGAGAGCCTTGACTGGGATGGAGAACGTCAGGGGAGGCAGTTTAGGTTAGGGGAAAAGACGAATTCAGTTTAAGAGTTGGAGGTGTCCGAGGTGCATTAGGTAGAGCTGCACGGCTGTTTGTCAAATATCTGGGTTTGGAACCTGGAAGTGCGATCAGTTTTGGTCTGGATGCTTTTTGGGCCTGAAACACAATTATCCTCGAACACCTCTGCCCCGGGCTGTTGCAGAGTATGTGTTCCCTGTTTTTCTCTTACTCAGTTTTCTCTCTTGTTTTGCTGCAGCATACTGGTAAGTAAATTCCTGAGGAAAACTGAGAAGTACATACACTCAGCAGATGCATTTCTGAGAATAGCTGTACTTTGCCCTTAATATCCTCTTGCTGAGTATAAAATTCCAAGTTAACAATAATTTTCCACTTTCCAAGTTGCTACTGAAAAGCGGAAGGCCAGTTTGGTTTCTGTTCCTTTGCATCTAATACCTCCCTTCCTTATTCCCACTACTATGACAGAAAATTTTAGTATTTTCCATTTGGTTTACTGTCCTTAGCTAATGTTTTTTTAGCCCACAGAAATTTTCTTCTATTACTCCATTGATGACTTCTTCCTTCTATTTTTTTTTTTTCTTTCTGCAATTAGTACTCTGTATCTCATATCCCTTCTCTTGTTTTGGTATTATCTTCCCTGTTCTGAGTGATTGTTCTGTTTCTTATTTTTTAATCTTTATCTTGTGATACTGGTGATTTAATCCAGGACTTCGCATAGCTCCTAACCCCTTTTTCTTTCTTTTTTAAATTTTGAGACAAGGTCTTCATACATTGCTAAATTGCCCAGGCTGGCCTAGATCCTGTGATCCTCCTGTTGCCTTTTGTTTTTTGCTGTTTCAAAAAATGTCTTCTTCAGGGCCGGGGATTTAGCTCAGTGGTTCCAGTGCCTGTCTTGCAAGTGCAAGGACTCGGGTTTGATTCCCCGGTAACCACATACAATACTGGGTGTGGAGACTCAAGCCCAGCAGCTCTCAGTACCACAGACCACAGTGCCGGGCGTGGTGGCTCATGCCTGTAATCCCAGCACTCGGGAGGCAGAGGCAGGAGGATTGCTGTGATGTGAGTTGGAGGCTGAGCTCAGGGCCAGCCTGAACTACAAAGCGAGAAAGTGAGACCCTGTCTCAAAAAAAAAAAAATGTCTTTTTCAGCTCAGAGGTGTTTTTCTATTACTCCATTGATTATTTCCTTTCCTCTATTTTTTCTTTCTGGAAATTGTGGGCACACACTATGATACCCTCTTTATTTGATTGTTTTTGTCTTAAATTATCTTATTCTCTAAATTACAGGCCCTTCAGATTTGTTATTAATACAGATCCTTTCAACTCCCTGAACTATTTCTACTTCTTTTAGGGGAAGTTTTTGTTACTGTTTGCTGTTTACTTTGCTGTTAGTTTCATTTGGTTTTTCTCTTCTTCTAGCCCAGTTGTATTTATATGCTTGGTGATCCTTGGTGGTCTGTTTATATTTGAGAAAGGTCTAAGGAATGGTTGGGTTTTCTGCACCACTGTATAAATAGGTCTCTTCCCCTAACAAGTTTCTCTTCTGACTGGAAACATGGACTGTCTAATGTCCATCATGGAAAGTGGACTGACAAACTACTTAAGAGAAGGCAAGAGTGGGATATTGTATTGTGGCCTCCTAATTTATTGTGGACATTTTGCATGATAATTACTAATGTCTACATGAGAAACCTACTTCGATTAGTAATTTGTTCACTGTTCTCAGAGGATAGCTTTCAGGGTCCTAGTCCAAGTATAAGCATTCTTGGTCTGTGAGGGAAATGGGGATGCTTACTGACACCCATCATATACCATGCTTGCTTTGCTTCAGTTCCTATTCCTACCATCTGTCATGTGCAGACTCTGAGCAGAGAATCTCCCAAGTTTACAAAAACAGATTCAGTTGTCCATTCACTGAAGCACTCTTACACCATCTGGATTAAATATTATCTGCTGGTTTCATGCTTTCACATCTGCCTTTTGTCTTCCAGAAAATTTCCATCACCTCACCAGACACGTGACTCCTCCTAGTCTCTTTGTGGACAGGTCCCTTCTTGTGGTTTTCTAATTTTATTTCAGTGGTTCCTTAAGAGAGACAAGGTGTAATCTGCCATATTAAGGCACAAGGGTTTTCCCTAGATCTAAGTTATGTATTAGATTCACCTTTCCAGTAAGTACATGCATAGTCATTGACATTCATTCATTAACTACTTAACAGATGTAGACTATTTTTCAAGTGTTGTGGAATGAGGGTTAAAAAGATATAGCTTGCTTGCTGTGTGTAATAAGGACACAGATGCATACACAGATAATTTCAATGTATTTTAACAAGAACTCAGTGAAGCATGAGAACACTAGAGAAGACATATCCAGAGCTTCCTGAGGGATCCTGGTCATCGAAGCCAGTGCCTGAAAGAAGAGCTGGAGTTCTCCAGGCAGATGAGAGTAAAGATGTAACATACAAAGGCTACAGGGGTGAGTACATACACTTTAAGAAAAAGAGGACAGTACTGCATGACAAAGAAACAACATGTCAAAATGTGAATAGTGCAGAGAATGAACCCGACGGTAGGAGGGCTCACATGGCCACATCTAGCAATAGTTCTGCATCACTGGCATAGGGAGCCGGACAGCTGAGGCTAAGACAGCGCACATAGGCTCAGCAGTTCTTACTTTCTTAAAAAGAGTAAAGGGTTTTAAGGATCAGATACAGGAGAGATACAGAGACTTCACTGGACAGAGATGTCTTCTTGGATATAAGCCAAGGGCCACACTGTGGGCTTGGTGTTGGCTCTAACACAATGTCCAAAAAGCCAAAGCGGTCCATTTCAGAGTCACCAGTCCACTGAGAAGACCACAGCACTTCTTCCATTGGAGAAGGGAAGGAGCAAGTATGCAACCAAAGGAAACATCATGAATCTCAGTCTTCAGCAGCACGCCCACAAAAAGTCAGGGAAGACTCCTTCCTTCCCTTTCAAGGCAAGGGCATCAAAGGATCATCTCGGAGAAAATCAGGAGAAAGAAAGAAGTCTACAAGACTGAGCACGTCA